>CAJDSM010147744.1:707-10800 GCA_903981925.1 Ostrea lurida
AGTAAACAACATGCAAAACTTTCCAAAGGATCACAGATGAATCATCATCTATGTAGATCTGTTGTTATGATGAATTAGTTAAAACCTTTAATACTTTTAAGAAATAAAGCATGTGTTTTCGTGGTTGTTGCAGAATAACCTTCGAGGTGGAGAAATGTTGTTTGTAAATATAAAAGCCGAGGCGTTAGCCGAGGCTTTTATATTTCAAACAACATTTCGACGCCGAGGATATATGTGTGCATATATGCAGATCTGCTGATATTCAGGTGACGGTGACGTGACCATTAATACTGTATAAAAGTGTGCTTTTTCTGAGTACATGTATACTACAGAAGTACTACTATTTTCCTCCCTTGGACAAAATCCATGACAATTTTAAATTTAACTAGATGAGTCAGTGAGACATGAATGCCCCAGCTTACAGTTAAGTCCAATGAAGAAAATCCTCAAGGTAAAATTTAAAAGCAAAAATTTTTCAAATCCAAGGGTCAACTAAATTTCTATATAAGAATCTTGAAAAGTGTTCAGTAACACATCAAGAACAATAGTTAGGCAATCAATATACCAAGAGTCAGATTTTTCAAAGTTAAAGGGGCACAACTCCTACAAAAATAAACAAGAGGCCCACAGGCCTTAACGGTCACCTGAGTATCATAGCCCACACAGGGAGTCTCATATTTGCATTTCTTAAGTCTCAATACAGAGTATTTTATTCACATGTTAATATCTTTCAATATATGCATGCATATGATTCCTATTCATATACACAAGAAGATTATCATTTCAATCTCACACGATTGTTCAAGAATTTTTAATGAAAACCATATTGCTACTTTAATGTCCAGTGAGCTTGACCTTTGGACCTAAAATTCAATAAAGAACATCTTTGTCTCATGAGTAGTATATATGTATGAATAATGACTCTAGGTAGAAATGATAATGCTCTGGAATATTATATATTATTATGATGGGCCACAGTGAGTTAATCCACTGTTATTCTTCTCCGTTAAATCATCTACCAGTTAGTATTTTAATATGCTCATCACAAATCACTGTATCTGATCTCGCGTAAGAATAGCTAAATATAGTCGAGGTAATTCGGGATGGATTTAGGTAATTTGCCTTTCAGATATCGGCATTTGAGCACTTGATCAGTGATATACGCTTGGTCCGCGGTATCAAACTTGTTACCCGTGTTGATATCAGACTCTCATAGAATTTGGCTTACCAAGCTATTTAGCCATCGAATCCTCGACGTGATATAGGCATACTGACTAACAAAAGAGCCAAAATCTTTTTGCTTGATGTAAGATATATCACTTTCGTCGTATTGTTTCGACACTCGGCTTGTGAAAGGCTGGATATAAAACGGTGATAAGTCGTCAGTATAAAGAGATCGTCTTGATCTTACGAAGACTCTGAGTATTAGTCGCTTCTGAAGTGGGGTGAAGAGGAATGACCGCCACTTTTAACAAATAGAATTTGGCGTACACGATCTTCGGACAATTCTGTCTTCAGAATAGATACATGGATTCCCATTTAGAGGCATTATTGGAGATAAAAATTGTTTCAAGCTCTGACTCGCTTTATTATTTGAGCTGACGAAGTAGTGACATAGGTGCTGCGTAACGTTCTGCCGAGAAGGTAATCGGACGCTGATATCGTTAGAGTGGCCCACGACCAATTCACAACTTTTGTAATGAGCCATGGTAATGAAGGGTGGTCCACTGACTTTTCCACCTTCCTTTAATCGTTTGATACCTATAACAGGCACAAATGGCACTGAGCATATGACGGATTGCTTCTGAGTTGGATCAATATAAATCGTCGTGGATAGAAGACCAGTGTCTCTTCGCTTGAACTCGCCATTGGTGAGTTAGGTTTCGCTCTCCAACATTGGAAAGAGCATGAGGGCATGAAATTTAAATACCTATTAATATTGTCATTTTATTAACTCTGGGCCGTGAGGGAGTGTCGAGTGTATAATGTTAAAGGTTGTACACAATGTTTGGCAATATGCTTAAGCAGAAGTAAATTGGCACACCGGTTAAAACAGCCCGTAATGCCTGGTTCTGCGAACTTTCCTATAGGCCCTTGCATTGCTCGTTCCATCTTTCTTTTGAAGCTAAATCCGCTTTCGAGATCGTAAACGTCTTCAAGTGTGGCGGGGGATGATCGGGGCGAGGGTCGCTATTGAGTGAAGATTGTGAAAAAATTGGAATCATTCATATGAGAGGTGGTTTTCTTTAGGTAATAGTCCCAATGTAGGGAAACGCGACATTTCTTAAGGGTGTCTTGGCTGTCCTTCTTCCTCTTGGTCTTAGGAAAATATTTAGGATTGCGGGTAAGATGAGTATTCGGGGAGTAAGACCTGTGATTTAGGTGCCTGGCGATCTTCTTATCGAATGATGAGGTTTAGGAATTCTCTGAGGCTTTTCTTGGCTTTCTCATTGTTTTTGTGTTCACTTAGCATCGTAAAGTTATTTTGACAATCCAGAGCGGGTAACACGTTTTTTTCCCCAGTTCGGTTTGATTTTTCTTACACCGGCTTGGTTATTCTATCTTGAGTGGTTTCTTAACCCGCACTCCGTGGATGCTTTTGTATGTGGACTGTATCGTCTTAACGGACCCGTTTCCCATTTGAAATAAATGCCGAATAATGGTGCCTCCCCTAAGAATCAGCGAGCGCGCTCATTCCTGATTGTCTCAGAATTGAGTGAGTCTTTTGAGTTCTCATTCGGTCTTCTCAACTTGGCTTTCCTTATCGGCAAAAAATGAAACTGCATTCCAACGTCTGATCACATTTGGGCAGATGAGCTTGAATGATAATCGCTGAGTGATTTTAATTCTGGTAGCATAGGATCCATCGTTAGAAATATAGATATAAGCTCGACATGCAGTCAAAAACCAGTTGACGCTGTGAAATGGCTCGTGATTACGGCATAATTTCAAGGAGACTCGCAGTGGTCCGTCTGATAATACGCGGTGGAAGATATTTCCCGTTCCCGTTGTAACGCCGTAGCGTTTTTAGAAGACGTATTTTACTCGCGCACATTAGTGGAAAGGTCTACCCATGATGGTGAAGGTTGTCTCTTGCCGATCGCACTATGATTACGAGTACTGCTAAAGGGCGAGTTGGACCAATTATTTTATAACTCTCGCGTGAGTCATACATGTACTCCGCTCAAATATATTGGAAAAGAGTTGCTTCTTAATCTTAATTCGTGACGCATGATCTTAGTAGCGCTCGATGTCCATCTAATATAATACCCGTGAAGGGCTCGAGTCGGACCTGCCACTCATTAGCTGGCAAGTAATGCGGCATTTGTAATTGCCGGACTTAAATACCCCAATCTGAGATTTAATCTCGAGGATTTTTTAAACAGCACGAGAATGTTGAGCATTCAGCTGAACTGGTGACGTAGTACGAGATTATTGTATACTGAGTCAGTGAGCCGGTTCGTACGATATCGAGACAGGTATTATTGCGAGTAATATAAATGACACCTGCGTGACGGTTAAATTTAGCGAAAATAATGCGCGGGCATTTTGGAGCGTCGGTAAAATCAGTCAACAATCGATTCCGAGTGGGGTATTACCTCTTCCAGCTAATAGTCACTCATCAAAAAATAGTAGATGAACGAGTACTGAGTCGCTACGATTTGCTCCTAGTATCGCTGGATACTTGCGGTATATTGTGGAGGGATAATAAAGTGACTTGTGGTGTAAAGGAATTCGTACGCGTGGGTTGCCATTTCCAGCTTGCGATAATCACATTTAACCTATTGAAGTTTATTTCTTGAGAGTGGAATGGACGTGTTGCAGAATGACTACTGCGTTTTTGTCAACAAAGCTGTTTGACAAATTCTGTTTACCCGATTTAGAGGTAAATGGACTAGCGTGATATACAGGGCACATACCAATATTATTGATGTGAATCTCACATGGGTTTTCAACTGAAGAAAGGTCTCTAGTGTCTCGAGGTAATGGGTTTTATACCAAAATGATGATCGAGGTTGATTTTAGGGGTATATCAGATAGCACATCATACACAAATTGATTGAGATCCAGTTAGATCTATAATTTAATTTAACAAGATAGAAAAATACGTACCGCTTGAATCAAAATTCACTTAACAAATAGGAATTGTTTAATAGTGCAGTTAAGGACATTGACTATAAAAAGAGCAGAGTTACATAAATGACCACAAGGTAAACAAGAGGCACGGCCTTAACGGTCCCTGATTATCATAGCCGCACACAGGGAGTTGATTTTGCATTTCTTAGTCTCAATACAGAGTATTTTTAATCAACAAGTGTTTGATTAATTTTTTCAATATGCAAAGCGATATAGAATTTCCTTAATTCGAATATCTAACAAAGAAAGAAGTGTTGATTCATTTCAAATTCACAGAGAATACGATTGCTTCAGATTTTTAAATGAAAACATTTGCTACTTTAAGTCTAGATGAGGCATTGACAATAGTATGAGCTTTTGTGATGATACATATATAAATTCAATAACGAAATCCTTACGGTGGCTATAGAATGTAGTATATAGTATATAGTGACTCTAGTAGCAAAAGGAATATGTAGTCATACATAGGGAACCTCGGAAATACATTTTAGCTACTAATTGATGTCCAAGTTGCAAAAATGATCTAAGTTGCACCGGAGAGTTATGCCTTTTGAGACGACATCCCAAATTCATAGGAAACTCCTTTGGTACCTCGTAGGGTATGAGAGATGATATAGACGGGCACTAAATTGCACTGATATGCCGTGAGTACTTATGGTGGAAAAAGGCTATATGACAAGTGCCTAAGAGCCAATGATTCCTAAAAGACGGAATGGCAGAACAATCTGATTCTCAAAGTAAAACCCCCCTTCACTTGTGGGCTCCGGGGGTTTGAATATAAATTATGGGTTAAAAAGGCACTTACTCTTCCTTAAATGTATCTCAATATTCATCTTACTTCTCAAGTTAATTAATTAAATAGGCATTGAAAAAAGATGCGTGTTTTCAAAAAAATGTTTTACAAATAAACCTATATACAGAAGTTTGTGCCCCCTGATCCCCAGCTGACTATTCGACGTGTCAAAAAACGGCCCTACGGGGATTACAAATTTCAATTTGGAAAGCCTCTGCTGCTACAATGAATACTATGTTGACATTTTGGGCTATTCATACTATCTAAATGTTAGAGAATTTTGTAAAGCAGAAAATTTTAGGGAAAAATTTGTCAATTTTTTAGAGCAGATATTATTTTGTTGTGCACATACCTGATCAGTGATATAGGGAAGCCCAAAGTCGACCGGGGTTAACGAATGAATATATCTCAAAAGAAATTTATTATAGTATTATGTGCTCCTTAATGAGTACTCTAAAGATGCTTCAAGGCAAAAGATTTGGAAAGAAGAATTTGGATGTTGGTTATCAAAAGAAGTTAAAAATTTCCATTGTTAACACATTTTTTAAGTGAATTTTGGACCCACCCTAATACTAAAACCGCCTACCCTAGGATCATGAACTTATTGATAATTTTGATAAAAGGTAGATATATCATTTTCAGAAAATATGCCACTATTAGTTTCACATTAATATAATAGCATTAAAGAGATACTTTTCAAATGTCTTTGAAATATAAGATATTAATAGAGTGATATAACGAGAATCTTTGGCCGCGCTGGGGTCAGAAACCTACATCGACTAGCTGGGGGATCACACGAATACAATTACAAGATTTTGGGATACTGGCTTATCTGTGTCGTATCTATAACAATTGAATGATGTCACTTTTGGTTTCTCTCAAAAACATGTCGGTTGTTGAGAAGAAAGATTTTTGAATAAATTAATGTGATCAATTATAATTGGGCAGTTTTTGCCCACCGAAACAAGGTCCAGGGGTGCAGAAGTACGATTGAAATATAATGATGATAATTTTACGTGGAGCCTATAGATATCCAAAGAATGCTTTTCATACGTAGAAATTTAATAGGAATGAATTAGGACTGGGGGAGTGGTAATTCAGAGAAGTATTAGATTGTTCAAAGTGATAAATCTGATAAGAGACAATTTTATGGTACAAATTTTGGCCCACATGATAAGCTTGGGGTCATGAACTACTCTGAAAAATCCGGGGATCATACGAAAATTACATAGACATATTTGTATAGTTAAAAGAGAGTGCCTTCCTGCATCTATGATTTACATCATCTAATGCTTTTTGGTTTCTCCGATCGAATTGTACGGTATTGTAAGAAAGATTTTGAAATGTGGTGATACATTTTGGGCAGCTCTTTGTGACCTTCGTGATACCGCCTACCAAGGCCCAGGGGTGCAGGGAGACGTGCATAAATTTACATTTGATGTGCCCCTTGTCCAAAGAGCTCTGTCATACACGAGAATAAATTTGATATAGAAATAGAGACTGGTGTCAGGCTGTATCAATAAGAAGATAAAGTTTAAATATAAAATGTTTAGAATCGTTAAACTAGACATTTGTACCAAATTGATTGGCCGCCCTTGGAGTCAGAAACAGTGACTCTCACGCGTGAATCCCCAAATGGTTACAATTTTGGGAAAGGCATCTGGCCTTCACTTGCTCTAAATCAGATACTAGATATGCATTTATGGGTCTCTCAGACATGTGCGGTTGTAAAAGAAGAAGAGCTATTTGAAAATTGGTCACTTTTGGGCAAGTTTTTGCCTCCGCCGATCCGCTCAAGAGGCATCTCCAAGGCAGGTTGCAATAGACCTGATAAGAATTTAACAACTCTATTGATATGATGTCCTTGGTCCAATTATGATATCAATGGACAAATTGAAAGACTTGGGCGACACTTATGATGTGGTGGTTAATCAAGAAGAAGTTAAAAATGTTGCATAGTTGTTAACTTGACGACGCGACGAGAACGACGCGCGACATCTGGACGTGACAACGACGTCGAACGATACTGAACGGACGAGAAAACCAATGGCAGTCAGGTCACTGAGTTGATCGCAGCTCGAGGATACCTAATAAGAGCTATTCTCGTGTGTCTACAAACACTAGATGACATTTCTGATGGATCGTATCCGGATTCCCATCACACAGTCTTACGAGGTATTATTCTCCCAAATCCTTCCCTCGTCTTCCATTTCCGTGGTTCTACAAGGAGGTCGAACACTTTTTCGTACCCGTCATTCTTTCGCTCGCACTCTCTATGTATACGCATTCAGGTAAAGACAGTGAGGTACTCCAGTAAAGGCAATGTTCTTACCCAAGGATTGTCGTAGCCTGATTCCCCGTTGAATACAATGTTCCATGATGTGCAATCAATAACACTTTTGTGTCAATCCTCTCTCAACACAAATGCACAATATCCCGGTGATAAAAGTGGAAGGACTGAAAAGAGCATAAGAGAGATGACAAACTGGTGTTTATTATTGCAACGCGCTAGAATATGAAAGCATTTGTGCGTATCATCGTGGAAGCCTAACCGTGAGATATATCCTTGGGGTTTGAGAACATGGGCCATTTTATTGACGTCTCACTGTCCTTACTGAAAGTGTAATAAGAGAAAGATGGGTCTGGAAAGTGTCCTGTGTGATCATTGTTAGAGAAGGAAGGAGCACACGATGAAGGATATGGGGAGAATTTACCGGTAGATGGTGATAGGGACATCAGGATAGCCTCAGAAATGTCTCATCTTTGAGTTTTAGATACGGACTTGAAGAGAAATCTTAGCTATTGTTATAAGGTCACCTTGAGTCAGAACTCTGAGGTGACCTATGCAATTTGGTTTTCGTCCGTTTCGTTCGTGCGTCGGAGTCAGTTCGTGCGTATGGTGCATCGTTGCGTTTTAACATGAACATTTTACACCTTGATTCATTCTTGAATAACCACTCAGTTCGAAAGTGTCTTGGTTCAAATTTGGTATGAAGCATATTTGGAACAAGGGGCACCTAATGAATTTTCGTGACGATTGATCATGGATCCTGATTGCGAGCACGCCCTGGAGGTCCTTGAGGGGGCGGGCAAAAATCGTGTCCAAAGTAGACCCATAGATTTTATCAAAGAATCTTCTTCTTGACCAATCCGCAAACATGTCTGCAGAGAACAAAAGATTGCCAGTTGAGAGTGAGTGTTGTAAGAAGAGAAGGCCTTTACCAGAGACATTCTTGTACACTTGTGAGGTTAGATCTCACGAAGGTACGGAGGTTCTGATGCTCCAAGGGCGGTGGCCAATTTTGGGTAATCATAAGTGCGTCTTGTATTAAAGCAGAGTTAAACATATTTTTAACTCTTCTTAGATAAACCACCAGCTCCAATTCTTTTGCAAATTTCGTAGTGTGAGCTATCTTTAGGGACAAGGGGTCACCTAAATTGTAAATGTGAGATCAAGGGTCTTCTTGCACCTGGGGCTTGGGCGGGGCAAAACTCTGCGCACAATAATCGAAGTCAATATATTTTTGAAGAAGAACATTTTCTTCTTTACAACCGCACATGTCTCGGGAGAACACGCATATCCGATGTGCATAGTTAGATGTAAGAGCAGGAAGGCCTTTACCGAGAACAATTTGTCAAATGAATGGTGACTCGCCCCGTGTATAGTGAGGTTTTTTGACCCAGTGGGCGCAAGCAATGAATTTGGCTGTAACATTACCGTTGTCTGTTATAATCGATCGAACATTAATAACTTCTTCTTGATAACACGAAAGTGCACTTCAACGTTCTGTATTTTCACCAACGTTGATTTAGTATGAGCTATGCAAAGCATCCGATTTGGGACAAGGCACGCTGAAAATTGCTCAGGATGTATACAGGTCTGCTTACACCCTGGGGAGCCTATTGGGGTGGCAAAAACTGGATACGTTAGAGTTGAGATAACATTTCAAGAGAAGTGCGTTCTTATTCTCACATGACAACCGCAATCATGTCTCTCGGTGAGGATAACCAGAATGGCCATAGTAATGTAGAGCAGGAAGGCCTTTACCAAAAGTAGTGAAGCAAATCTGTTCTGGAGTGATCTCCGTCGAACCGGGTGATATTCGTGAGGTGTAGCATTGAACCAAGGGGCGGGGCAAAGTTGGTTAATATCAGTATTTATGTGAAGTTCTAAAGCATCTTGCCAAAAGTATCTTCTTTAATGCTATTGTGTATATTGAGTGTGAGAACCTCACAAATGGATATTTTGATAATGGATTAGGGATAGTTTTAATTCAAAAGATTGTAAATTTCTATGATCCTATAGGGAGGTACAGTGGGTTCTTACGCTTATATCTCTTAGGATCGAGAGTCATATAATGCGAATCGATTCTGATGAAAATGTGTTAACAATTGAACATTTTTAACTTCTTTTTGAATACCTAATTAGAGATTTGCTCCATAGAGTACTTGTATTTCACAACTTTGCTTGGACCATTGTTCGAGAGCAAGGTAGAGAACATACAATGTGTATAAACTTTTTTTAGGTTCTCTGACGCTTTGGCACCCTGTGTAGTGTGCCGTTGAGCGGGGTGGGGACATCATAAAACTGCCCTGAAAATATATGCAACTAGATTTTTCGTCTAAAATTTCCTTCTTTACAACCGTGACATGTTTGAGAGAAAACAAATGCAAGTGATGTTAGAGCAGGAAAGGCCTTTACCAAAATCGTAAATTTGGTAATCCCCGGGGGTAGGGGTTTTGACATGGGGGGGCGAGGAGCGAAATCACTTGGTATATGGGTGTTTATTTCGTATAAGAAAGAGTGTCTGTGAAAAAGCATCTTTTTCGAATGCTATCGAGATATTAATGGGGTGAATAAATGGTGATAGATATTATGGGAATGAGAAGGGAGCCTTTAACATAATTTATAGGTGCCTTTCCGAGCGCAAAGTGGGGGGGGGGGGGTTACTGGAGTCAGATTTGGGCATTGTTGTCGATTCTCGGTCTGTGAGACGCAGAATGGCTCCCAGCTTTTAGTGGTTAGGCCTGTAACTACCTAGAGTCACATATCATTGCATTCATGGTCCTACCCATGGGAGCAAAGGGTTTTCCTATTGATTTGGGGTCAAAAGGCCAACGGTTCAAGTGCATCTGGAATCAAAGTAGCAATAGTGTTCCGGG
>CAJDSM010147754.1:352-16655 GCA_903981925.1 Ostrea lurida
AATCCATCAATTTGTCCGTCTGTCTGTCATCTATTTATATATCAATATTCTCTTTTTGTAGGGCGCTGGAGCTTGCGGCAAATGCACGATATGATGATGAAAGGAATCAGTTCTTCATTTACCTCGGTATTCTACAGAAACCTGTGTTTTCAACTGAATTTCCAATGTGAGTAAAATTGTAGATATTGTTATTAGCAATAGTGTTTTGCTAGCAATTTTAAATTATATTACATTATATTAATGACATTTTATCTATTGGTATATATTATTAATATTATTTTTCATTCATATGGATATTCGATATATCCCAGCGAGATAGTCTTCTATATCGACTTCGTACTTGGATATTTTATGGAACATACACATAAATGGCAAACTCACCTTTATGACAAACAAGGCGATTTCAAATTCTCCATCGTCAACTTCACATTTTTATGTAGCAATATTACATCTTCACCTGCATATGGTGTGTATGTAAAGGTAAAGAAAACGAACAGTGAAATCAGTGTGTGAAAAATGGCTTAACAATGGCTTTTTAACAGTCACTTTTAAAGGCAATACTTCGTGACCGGTCAGCAGAGGATGCTTACTCCTCCATGGCACCTGATCCTGCCTTCGCTTTCGTCGAAGGTCCGTGTTGCCCTACACTCGATTTTGTATGTGTTTTGTGGACTATGATTAGGTTTCTTACTTTGTTACTTCGCCATTTTATTCGTAAAGTCTATGGTCGTTATAACAATTTAGTTTACCAATATTACCTATATTGAGTCAAATGCTGCCTGGTGGGTTTCATAGCCATTGTTAAGCCGTTTTTCGCACACTGATTTGACTACGGATTGTTCTGTTTACCTGATTAAGAATATGACCTCACGGCGGGTGTGAACAGTTAATCGGGGGTTAATACTCTTCCTTGGCCCCTGATCCCACCTCTGGTATGTCCAGTGGTCTGTGATTGCCCAACTCTTGTTTTTTATTCTATTTGGGACTGGCGAGATTGATCACTGTTTGTTATATTTACCTTTATATCATGGAAATTCTCAAGTCATTCAAGGTTGATCGGACTTGGTAGCCGAATGCTATTTCACATGCATGCCCGCAACAGGTTATGGATACGTCATATTTGCCAAAATAATGTCGTGTACTCCTGTCAATAAAGCAAGATTGATACTTGTAAGATCTAACATTTCAATGCAACAAACTCCACCAGATACTCTACATCACCCCCAAATGAGTGACAGACAATTGGTATTCAAAAAAGCCATGAAATGAACTCTGTCCGTTGTGGTATTCAAGCAGCAATATGTGTTAGTTTCGGATGAAGCAACAATCAATCAGTTCTTTGGCTTACACTGGTCGCTTAGTGGTAATGCTCTTGTCTCGTGATCGGAAGTTTGTGCATTCGAGCCCCGGCCGTATCAAATCTAAGACGTTGAAATAGGTAGTAATTGCTCCTTCGTTAAGAGCTAATACTTCATCAATGTATGCTGTAGCTTTATTACACGGCTGTATTTTAACATTTTGTGCTGATACTTATAATATTGATTGATATTATATTGTATAAATTGGCAGGCAAACAATGTGTGAAACGTTATCATAGTCCCAAAACATATATTCAAAATCGAGTGTAGGGCAACACAGACTTCCGACAAAAGCGAAAAGCAGGATCAGGTGCCATGCAGGAGTAAACATCCTCTGCTGACCGGTCACACCCGCCGTGAGCCCGTAGTCGAAACAAAGTAATCGGGATTACCCATAGTCAAATATAGTACGAAAATAACAGTCTAACAAAGGGTATGAAACAAATCATTCAACATATGACTTAGTGGTAATTTGTAATCGCAAACTAGGTCATTATAGCGACTGAACAATTTGCAAAATGAATGAATTTAAATGAGATTCGTTATTATCCTGCAACATCAACTTCTTTGTTAGTAGTTGGCCTCGCTTTAAAAAATCCTCATACGCATGACATGCGTTTGCGTATCGAATCAACTGAAACACGCCATAAGCAGGTGATAGTGGTCCATTACTACAAAGGAAAGGAAAGTTGACGATTGCAACGCAATTACGTGAAGGGCTCCCATAAGAAAATGCAGAGATAATCTGGTGTGAAATTTCACCTCAAATTCACAATACCAATTTTAATTGTATCGGTAAAACACCGAGACCATACTTTCCATTCCTTGACTGCGACCGGGGTAGCATGCATTTCCCACATACTAATTACCCGTGACGTCAGCTATGATTACGTGACACTTTATTTTTGGAAAACATCAAGAGGCCTTTCTTACAAGCAAAATTTTCACAATATGCGTATTACCAGTTGTGAATTTTTTAATAAGCTCAAAAAGATATAAAAAATCTTAACATGAAAAGTTAGGAGAGCAAGTGCATACTCTCTCTGAAAATGTTAAAAATCAATACAACACATTGACAGCCCTCCGCGAATTACCGGATTTGCCCACAGTCTTTTAGATACCGTACCTTAAATATATAAGTAAGAAGTTGCTCCCAACACTTTTCAAAAATATAAATAAATGCAAAATTAATGTTCCAAAAATTTATGTAACTGACTGTAGCATGTATCGTGAAATTTTCGCATTGTTTACATGCGATAGCCCTCTTTATGCAAATGAGTCCATTGTATAGATGCAGAAAAGGGGCGATTTCAAGGTTGCGATATAATATCGATATTACATCTGTGCATGACAAATATCGAACATTTGAGAGTGATGGAATACTGTGGAAAATGAATTGTATAATAATTTCACGTGAAATTTTACACGTATAGATTTTATCTTTTGTTAGCCGTAGTAAATAAAGACTAAAAGAGACTCTAATATTATCACATTTTTCCTACGATTTGACGTTCAACGTATACATCATGACGCACTCTTTCATTATGACGTCAGATGCCGGGAAGAGCACTGGAGTACATTTAGTACAGTACTGCGATTTTTTTTCTCGTGGAAACCTTAACCTAGCTAAGAAAGCCAAAGTCATCACGTTTATCATATAATGTAGTTGTCAGTCTGCCATTAGAGTCAATATAAAGTAAAATATCCAAATATGAAGCAGATCTGTCAGATTTTGTGGTGTCCTTTATATCGAGTTCGTCAGGATATATCAAATGGACATAATTGTGAAAATTTCGATTGCTAATTAATGTCCCGCTCGAGAATTGTTCACCTATATGGAGACGTAAACATTGCCGGTGAAGGGCTGCAAAATTTAGACATTTGATCGGCGCTTTCGGCCTTGGGCAGGGATGGTTACTCCTTCATGACACCTGATCCTGCCTCTGGCTGAGGTCAGTGTTGCTCTACACTCGATTTTGTACGTAAATTTTCTTGGAACTTTGATTACGTTGAACGCATTGTTTACTTCGCCTATTTTCACTGGGGATAAGCGGAAGTAGTTTACATCAGTAGAGCACATCCAACAATGGCGACGTCAAATGAGGCAAGGCAAACTCTCTCCTTGTTACTGCTTATACATTTGATTTATCCACAACTTTCAGTTAGCAACATGTAGCATTTCAATAAAAAAGCGTTTTCGAAGCGAGCGGCATCGTCAAAAATTTGTTTTTGCTCCACTACAGGGGAAAGTAATTTCGATGATCTTGTGGGTAACTAAACTAGCTGGGCCACTTCACTATGGAGCGGGCTCGTGACCGGCTCGTCACATAAAGACCCGTGAGGAAATGCTGCATCTAACATATACCTCTACTAGGTCGCCCAACTGCCGACCGTGATTCGAAGTTTTAGGCCCCGCAAATTCGCAATTGAGTTGGTCTCTGGAAAATGGCGGTCCCGATGTACTTTTAGCGCCCCCAAAACCAGCTAACATCACGATGAATTGATTTTTGTTATCACGGTGTAGACCTAAAAAAAGTTAATGGTGGAAACTCTACAGCTGAGAACGGTTTTTTGGATTAAGATGGTCTTGGCCTATGCTGCTGTAATACGAGTTCCAAATCACGCTTGTTGTGGCCTAAATTTACAAATGCTTCTGATCTCATAGCTCGTGCCGATAAGCTCATAATAGTAATTCATTTCGCAGCATGTGTTTGAGCTTCACACCGCTAGTCGAGAACGATTTGTTGGGCGCAATACTGGCATGCGGGCCCCTTTACACGGATCTCTGGTATTATTAGAAAATGAATCTGCATCTAAACAATTGGGCCGTTGCCCAATCAGAGACAAGTGGGAATTGTCTACCGGAAAACAGTGTATCATTTCTCCACACTGTCCTCACCATTTCTCAGTTGTAAAGTAAATGAGATTACCAAGTCAACAAAGAACGTCGGACCTATCGCGGGGATAGGCTCATTAGCTCCTAATTTTGGTAGTGTGCTACTGAAGCACATGTGATCAGCCTCAATGCACCACACACGTTTTGGAACTGCGATGATTTGGGTCTCCTGTAGTTGCAGCAAACCTCTCGAATGTAACGCACCTGAGCTCTGTGTGATATCGACTTCTCTCCTTAAACGGGGTCATCAAAAAAAATTTGACTAAACACGTCTGTCAGTTACCGGGGCTTTGTAAAAGTCCCGGAAACACCTCCATCAGAAAATCTTCAAAGCGCGGGCAATTGAAACAAAAATCCAATGCATATCTCACGAATAAAATAGGATTTAGGTCGACATTTAATTCTTCAATTTTGTGAATCATAAAGCAAAATAGGCCCGAAGACGAGAAGGCCCGTATTCAAATAAAGGACGGTCGAACCCGTTAGATCAGCATTGTGCTGGTGCTTGAACTGATAATGATGAAAGACCTTTTACACACGAAAAACTAGCGATTATAATGCAAAACAAATACGGCACGTCACATCCATACCTTGTTCCTGTTGTATATGTATAAAATTAGTAAGGGTATAATCTGTTTCTGTTTGGGCATGTCGATCAACTTTTTTCGTTCTTCCATTCATATGTTGAGATGCGACAAAAACAACTGATAGAAACACGTTTCTTAAAATTAGCACCCTTCGGAACAGTCGGACACCATTTACTCTCATCTGGATAAACATGGGACCCCATAGTTTGTGATGTTTGATACATACAGATACGTAACTGAAGTGTTGGACACCATGAAAGATGCCGTTATGCATTCCAGGAATTTACATTTTCATTATCAAGAATCGCTGAAATCTTCTTGTTCATTTAGCCGATTTCGGGTGGGACCCCTTTATTTTAGACACTTTTTCTTGAGAACCTATTTATCAAGACAGTACAGTCGTACACATTTACAAGAAATCCCAGGCTGAAATCCCCAGAAGTCGCAAGTTATTTCTCGATTCAAGACCTATGAAGAACACAAAAAATTCTCGTGTAATGTGATTGGACCTCAGAAATTCAGGGTAGTCACTAATTATTTTCCTGTCAAGGATAGTTAAACGCGAGCAAGCGGTTCGCTTATGCTCAAACAGACAGTTGATTAACTTTGAAACGACAAAAAGGTAATTGTTCTACCACCTCCTCCTGAGAAAGTCAAACTCATAAAGAACGCCAATGGTCTGGACAGCAGCAAAAAGAAACTACTCCAAAAAGTATTCTAAAAAGTTATAAAGAGAAATGGACAGGGACCTGATGTTATAAGAGAGCGTCCGTTAGCGAGGATTTATCAGTTAAAGTGAAAACCAGATGAAGCTTTCATAATTGATGTATATAGTTGTTCCGATACTTTTCATCATTCATTTTATTCCCAATGCTCACTCATGAGACATGGTTTATGTCTTGAACGAAAATGAAACGATATAGCATTAAAAGTGCTACTCAGAGGGACAGCAATGAAAGAAGATGAACCATGCGAATTTTCTCCGGCCTGTTCACATCGCAAACCAAAATCCGGATGCAGATCACAAATTTCGTCTCACTCTATTCTCCTAAGGTGCCCTGGATCCATGAATCGTCAATTTTCTGGGTGCGGCACCAATCATAGAAGAAGTAGTCCGTGACAGAGATTCAGACGATCTCCCATGTGGTCTGAGATCAACCAACGAAACAGTTTTACATTACAACATGCACTGTCCAAATGCATCAGAACATCAGTTAATGATCTGCCCCATGCGTATGGTTTGATATAAAATGTCGTTCGATAAACTCTAAGATCGTATTGTGTAAGTGCGCTATAACACTTAGAGCTATCACCCCATATTTCAAATTGAAAGGTAGAACAATTTCTAGCCCGTTATCCTTAATTGCACAGGCCAGATAGAGGGGAATTATGAAACCAATCTCTTGTCCCTCAAGCCCCCTATCCCGCGCCAACCATCAATATAACTTCCTGGGCGGCACAACGTCATCGGACCTGGAGAAATCATGAATTTTTTATGCTGAATATCACATCATCCTATACTCCCCTCTCAATGACTGTCTGAAATAATAAGACGTGATTTTATTTTTTACTGAAAGGGAACCTACAAAAGGCCAAGGCTTACAAAGAGTAGTGATTTTCGCTAAACTTGCAGGTAAATGTCACGAGTTTATAACAACAATTTATTGCAGAAGGAGCAAATTATATTTTTGGTATACATTACCTAAATTTTATGCAAAAAGTAGATGATGTTTGGTGAAATGGGGACACGGATGTGTGTGATAGTGCCTAGCATCTGCATAAGTGGAACTTAGACTTTTTTAATAATGCAATATAGTTTTTTTTACAGGAGGGAGCTCGTGGGAGAAATATTGACAGTGGACTGATAGCATCATAACGTCAAACTCTTTTATTGTGTTACCTATATCTATCATATTTAGCCAATTGTGCGCCTCAATTAATTATCTTAGCAAGGCCATTAATGTGGGATATTCGGGGCAAATCTGATTACCGGCAAACAGTCGAGGCCTGAAAAAATCAGGTGGGATGACTAGATTCGCGTGACAATCCAGGAAAGCTAAATACTCACATAGCATCAGCGAACACAATATCGTTCAACCATTAGAGTATATCGACCCGATGTGTGAACCATAACTTGGCCACTTTATTACTCCGAGATGATGTGTTACATGATCAGATACTTGAGAATGCTCCGCTTGTACTCTGTAACATCCATCAGCGTTCTCGGAGTTAACGTGCAGGCATAACTATGACAAAATCGTCCACCAATTGCCGCATTCCTAAAACAGATTGGTCATGAATAACCATCGGTTTAAACTAGCCACTTAGATATTGTTGAAAATAGAAAAAAAAGCCACACAGACGCCCTTTAGTTCATGTCGGAAAAACCACCCTTAAGAAAGAAAAAGAAAGATCAAATGTTACTCAGACACATGGGAATTTCAATTTGCACTTGTTGGAAAGACCTGATGCAGTCAAGAGTAAAAAATGGTCCAGTTTTTCCTTCTCTCTTGATTCAAACTTACTCAGAGAACAACTTCAACTTCTGTTCAAACAAGCCTGAGACAAATTCAAGAGAATGGCGAGAAAAGATTTAAAAAATGCACCAACAGCTGATCCGAAGTGACCTCTCTCCAGATTGTGACACGGGATGGATGAATCTGGTTCACATAATCATTCCAATTTGTGTAAAGAGTAAGTCGATAACAGACAACTATGGAGGGATCCAGTATTAAAATGAACCTATAGAAAACTCCAACAATTGAGAGATATAATCCCATGTAGCATGTCGAGATGTTTAATATATTTAGGTCGAACCAGTAATTCTGATTATGTTAGTCGTTCCGAGGTGAATTTCCCTGGGACTAGAGTAATTTGCCTCACGACTTAGAAAAACAGATATTTGGCTTTTTTGCCCTCTTACGTTTGGCGCCTGAAAGAAAGATGTTTATTTCCATCCAGAGCTGGAAAATACACTAAATTTTTCATGTTATTGACGTTCGAGCTTTCACGATCATGAATCAACCTTTGCTTCCTCAGGGAATATTTGTTCCAACCAAACTTATGGCGGAAAAGGCGCGTTCGAGACTTATCGAAATGTGGGGAACATGATGCGGGAGACACGCAAAGTTCTTGTTCTCCCTACGTTACCTGTCTAAGGCTTAATCAGATATGCGTGGTTCAATGGGAAAGTTTAATAATGATGTATAATATAGTACTTAAATTCTTGTAGATGCAAGCTCGTCTATCTGAATCACCTGACGACAAAATTCCGTTAATTGCGCCGAGTCTTGTATTTTAGTTGTATACATATTCGTTTTCAGAGGTTTGTGCTTTTGCAAAGCTTCTGGTAATTCATAATTGAAATAGATTGAAAGATCAAATAGCACAGTTTTATCTGGTGAATAAGTATATGGGGTTTCGTAGATTAATGTATTTTGACTGATTTTAATTTCCATTTTGAGTTTATTCAAAATCTGCAAAAGCAATTCGGTAAAACCTATTATCCATTGTTAGACTGAGTGCTATTAAATTGTGTTTTGTTAAAAGTTTATTTCGTGTAATTTGCATATCAGTAAAATAATAATCAAATTGTGCTGAGGAAATGAAACACAGGAACATACTCTATCATAAATATCAATATGTTTATGATTGAACACAAATTCTTGTTCAGTTAGATATCCTTTACAAGATTATATTGTAAAAAAAATTAGTTTGCAAATAATAAGCAAAGACGATACTGTAGATAAACACAAGATGGCTGTGTAATGGAATGTCTTCTTGATTACTACGAATTGGCAATTTGTACTAATCTGTCCCCTCTACGTAGTTTCTCCTATAACAGTCTTTCTTGGTCTATGTTATGTGGCTCTGCACTAATGTACCTGTCATGAAGAACTTGGCTACATTGCCTCAGCTCCCGATATTCAATGTCGAGGACAGAAAACAAACCAGAAAAGAGTAGCCAACGACTGGTGGTATGACAAATCTGTGTGTAACTGGATTTTAAAAATTTACATATAAAACAGTTATAAACAATTGATATAATCATCAAAGCTTTGAAACTTAAAAGGTTAGTATTCGACCTTGTGTTCAGGTCATCTAGGTTTTGCAAAAAATCTTTTATTAAATAAAACGTAGTTCATGATAGAATTACATCTTTCAGAAGAATCTCATTCACTGGATATAAATACAAGATCTGGTTAATCTATGTTGAGACAGGAAAAACGATTACAAATATTTCCTGGTAATCATTATTTTATAACGAAAGAATTTGTTCAAGGGCGCAGTAAATCTACGATATGTAATCCTATGCAATTATTTGTGGTATTCTATATGAAATCTCTCTAATATCCAAAAACTAACTACTCAACTTTATGACAATCGGGACAATTTCAAGCTTCTCTATCGTAACTCCCCATAATCTATGTAGCAATATTTCATCATCACTGTGTGCATATGATGTGTATGTCATAGTTCCTTATTCGATTACGCAAGTAGCTTGTACTTTGTATGAATAAGTCTTTTGTTTAATAGGGCAAGCTACTTACAGGACAAGTCTCGTTGTTCAGGGGTTTCGAAAAGTCACGTTTAAAGGGCAGCATTTCGTAATTCTATGGTCGTTTATACAATTTAGTTTAACCAATCTAACCTAGCCACTTGAGTCAAATGCGTCCTGAATGTGTTTCAAAGCATTGTAAAGCCCGTTTTTTTTCACCACACTGATTTGACACGGTTATGTGGGTCTCCGTTTACTGATCAAAGACTATGGGCTCACCGGTTGGGTGTGACGCCGGTCAACAGGGGAAAGTGACGTTAATTCCTCCTAGGTCATGCTGATCCCACTCTGGGTGTGATGCCAGGAATCCGTGATTGCCCAACTCTTTTTTTGGGTCTTCTATTTACGGATCTTACAGCATCAATCATTTGTTCTGTTATCTTGGCCTTTACATCTTGAAGTACAAAACATCTCCCAACCGATAATAGCCTCTTGATTACCGAGAAATACAAACACCTGTATCACGAAGCCCGATAAGAACATGTGATTCTGTAGAGGAAAAGTCCCCGGTATTTGTTGTTGTGTGGTAAGTTCGTTGTGACCTATTCTGCCAAGTTATTTAAAAGCGGTTTGAGAGCAGACTGTATTCCCAAGCCAAGTTTATCTGCAACCAATCTTGTCCTTGATTTCTAAACGGCTGGCAAGTACAACGCTTAAGTAATATGATGAAACTGTTTATCTCTCAAAAAGTTTCCACTCTTTCTCTTTCTCTCTAATAATCTGTCTCTCCATCTCTCTCTCTCTTTTTCTCCAAACTCTTTCTCTCTCTCTTCAGTTGCTCTCTCATCATCTCTCTATGCATCTCTCTCATCTCTTTCTCTCCTCTCTCTTCATCTCTCTTCGATTCTCCCTTCTCGTAAGGTTCGTCTCCTCTTCCTCTTCTCTTCTTCTCTTCCCTGTACATACGTTGATTTCCGACAGTGTTAATTTGATATTGTCAACGAATTAAACAGTTGATTCTGTGCATTTTGAGAATTCATATGAATGTTTTCGATTTTTCTCAACCACTATGGAAGTTATTTACCATCAGAAAATTTTGCTGAATAATTAAATTCGAAATTTAATGAGCCGCAAGATCCAGGGATAAAAGGTAGTACACTGTATTTTCAAAAATAACTTATAAACTAGAACACTGTATCGCAGACTTTCTAACCAGTTATCTTTTCCGATTTGTGATTTTAGTACCGATCATTTAGTCTTTTCATCCACATTGGTTTTTCTTGATATCAGTATCTATCCACTTGTCTTTTTACAGCTCTCATTTCAGTTATTATTATTCCAGAAATTCACATTCTAAGAATTAACAAGTGTCGTTTGGCCTAAATTTCCCCCAAACATGTTGTCTTTCTTTCTATATATAAACCAGTTTTGAGATCGACATTATCAGACCCGACTCTAACAAGACTGCAGCTGAAGTGGAATCAAAGCGCCACCCATTACAGAAAAGAAAGATAAAGCCGATGCGCTACTAACAGTCTTAAGTGTTTTACATTCGGCTTAAATTCACGATAAAAGTATCTCAAGACAGGGATGCTTACTCTCCTCGGGCACTGAATCTACCACTCGATGTGTCCAGGGTCGTATTTGCCCAACTCTTGTTTTTGTATTCTATTTATTTAGTAGTTTTGTAGTGTATTTTGTGGGACTATATGATTACGTTTTATACTTTGATTATACTATCGCCATTGTGACATATTTAACAGCGGTACGGGAGATTGATAACTGTTCGTTATCTTTGGGCCTTTACATGCAAGCGGAACGAACAACGATAATGGCGATACCATAGTAGGTGTCCAATGACTTTTCCAGATCAAGACTAGGTATTTGCATGTATTAGTACATCTATCAATTAAAATGATTGGTAACATAACAACAATTATCCACAGCTGTGAATATGTTGGCCTTTGTTTCATATGAAAACAAAGCTTACTTTACAATATGCTTGAAAAGAATGCTTTTAGGAACCAGTTCTATAAAAGGAATTTGGTTTAATTCCCATTAAATGCAGCATGTCGAGTGGTATCCAAGAAATTAATCCTCATGCGGTAATTATTCACTCAATGTTTTTGTATCAGAAATTGTAGTAGATATTAATTATATTGAGATTTAAACACACTCCTAGTTGTTAGTAAGCTGCGATGAATTGTACAGTTTCCTACATATGGTCTAAATGCATTACAACTGGGTAGTTAGACTTTCTGTTAATCGCAGCTATGATCCGCTCAAGATAATGGTGTATAGGTGCAAAACGTTCCACGGTCACGCTATGTGATAAGGAATAACACTCAAACTTTGGACATACTACAATACTTATATCGTCTTAGTTATAACAATAGGGAAATTGATTTATACATAAGATAGAGAATGAAGAAAAGAATATACAATTATTTGTAACAGGGTCTAGTAATATTTAACAATACACTGTCAGATTCTAAATATTGACTCACTGGTTATTAAGGTTGTTAAAGAGGCCATAAGTATATCGCATAAAAATTTTAACTATTTTATATTACATGTACACTGAATATTGCATGGACTCTCATTTACGCATTTTCGGCCAAATAACTTCCATATATCCTGGGTTTCTCGTTGATACAAGCTAGCATGTTTTCCTACTGTAAATATGTCTGTCTTACGTTTTCTATAGCAAAAAGCGAAGTTAACCATTGTGTCAAACGTAACGTTATCCTCAGTTGGATATAATACTGATATGAGTTAACACGTTTTTCACAACAGTTTTGTCCCTTGGTTTGCACATTTCTTGGTAAAACTCATTGATATTTCCACAATACCCGTCTAGCCTACGGCCTATTGTATATTTCTGCGTCTATTGTTGAAATGTATTTTGATTAGCTTTTGTCTACAAACGAACTATATTTATAGCAAAACGTGTTTGATGAAATTAGGATGAATGAAACGATCAAACAGTCCATTAGTGCTACTCAATAGCAACTTATATCATGTCCAAGAGAATGTGCAATATATACATAAGATTACAAACAAGATCGGATGGACTATGTACTATCAATCATTCTTTTTACACTACAGAAACAATATATTGCATACTAACTTATCTTCATTATTGATATGCACAAAAAAATCGAATAAAGGGGGATTATCTACCTAACGCGCATAATTTTAAAAGTTGAAAATCTCACCCCCATTTAATAATCTTTAACAATTTTCGGGTAAAAAATGTATAATTAACAAACAGTTTCGAATTTTAATTCATCAGAAGCTGGTGAGCCTTTTATAATTCGCTTAACCTTTGTTGTACAGCATAGCCCCGCGAAAAGAATAATAGTTTTGGAAGAAGTCAATTTCAATAAAGGTTATACGTGGGATATCATGATTTGCACATATATTCAAAAATATTAAACTTGTTATTGGGCATATGTATGCTCGACGCTTACTTTGAGTTGTGAAAGTTCTTTAATATGTTAGTAGATCTTAAGACCCCAGATTCCCAATGTGAAAGATAGCTCGTCATAGTGCTTAAGAATAGATACTATCCTCGGGGACAAGATGGTTTGATGCGATGGGCAGGGGAGCAGTGGTCAAAGTAACTTCCTATACAAAGAGCAATTCGTTATGTAACTGTTTCATTATTATGTCAATTATAAACTAATGGGAGGACTTGTTGCGATGCTTTATTTGCCAGATAGCTCAGATACATGGAGCGACGTTGTTGAGTTAGGGCGGTGCTTCATTGCCAAAAAAAGTGATACGAGAGCGAGACTTGTCGGTGCGTGCGCTATTTGTTTTGTGACAGTCGATACAGCAGGGTAGCGACTTGTTCATGTTTGTCAATGATCTGATACAAACTAGTAATTTTGTCATGCGTGCTTCATATGTCGAGAGTGGACTCACAAGGAACGACTCGGTCAAAAGGATTTTGTGCTTCTTTGTTTGTCAGTGTCATCACACAAAGGATGCGACTTTACGTGCGTGGATCATTGCCAGAGTGATCTCACGGAACGACTTACTTCTATGCGTTGCTTCTTTGTATACTCCACTAGTGACCAAATCACACATTGAGAAATTGGTACCATATTTTCGTAGACTATATCTTTCTTATTTAGTAAAAAAATGTTTGAGAAGAAAAAATCGTGGCATTCTCTTTACCTTCCTTCATATCCCAAGCTCCGTGTGTAAATTTCATTGACCAGTTGACGTAACGACCTTCTAAACAATAGCATATTTTCTTATTAGATGAATTAGGTAATGGGCTGGTTTTGGTCATGACTGTGATTTACGCTGCGAGTTTGTCAAACAAATCTTTACATTCTACCATATCGATGAAATATAACATGCTATCATAACACTCAATAATAACCTAAAATCTCCATACATTAACGGGTTAAAGTTTTTCGGTACAGAAGTTCTTGGTTTGTACAGATCCATTGACCGTCCGTGCGGAGCCAAGATTGGAATACTGGCAGATCCTCAGTATCGCCTTGTCTACTCGTAAGAGGCGACTATACATAGGGGGGTCCTTCTGATGAGACAGGTAAAATCGGGCCCTTGTCCACAGCAGGTGTGGCACGTATAATAGATCCCTGATAACAGATAGACGATCACCAGTGCGTTGTAAGGCCTAACACTTGCTTCCTTACTCATTGACAATTGGAATTTTTTCCATATTAGTGAATTATTCTCAAAACAGGGAATAAAGGAAACGATATACTATTTTAAATCGACTACATCACGAACCATATGCAGTGGATATTTTCATCTGGAAATGAAAATTATAGTTATTTGCATAGATTAAATATTTCTATCTACCTCTTGGATACGACTGAAGCTAAATTGAAACCATCACATGGTGGACCCCTTTACTCTCGTCTATGTCGTACAATGTCATCAGTGAAATGAGTCGGCGAATGGATTAAAAGAAGATTTTTTAACATTATCGACAGTTGTTATTTAAAGAAATTGGTAACAAGGAAATTATATCTAGTGGTCAGTCATTTAAAAGAAATTATATGGTTTAACTCCTGTTCTAATTATACGCCTATACTCTTTAAGCTTGATATAAAGCAAATGCTGGAGTTTATCACTTACAATAAATTTTTATATGTTTCTATATTATCTATAAGAACCCAGCATGCTTCTTTAATATCTTACTTCAGAGTACTTGTGTGGGCAATCAGAGTGTTTTCACGATGTTTTCTACTGTGGCACCCCCCATTTTTTCCCAACCCGTTAATTTTTGCTGCTTTACTTTTTAAATTTGGGAATATGCTTTACATTAAATCAAAACCTATACTGCTATTTAATGATAAAGTCTCCTATACTCTCTCTCTCTCTTCTCTCTCTCTTCTTCTTCTCTCTCTTTCTCATCTCCTCTATCTCTCTCTTCTCTCTCTCTCTCTTCTCCACAATAAAGTGTTATGCATTTATAAGTGTATCTTGTCGTTAGAATAATTGAGTTGAATTGGTTTATCCTCAAGTCGAAATTCTTCCTTTGATGCTAATTGAAATTCAAATCATTCATATGCATGTATCAATAATGATGATATTTACAAAACAAGAAACAAAAACACCCCCCCAAAACAAACGTACAGACGTTTAGACTTGTTTTGCAATCAAAATGCCATTGCATGGAAATTTATTTTGTTTTCACAAATAAAGTATGACACTGGATTGTATCTTCACTATATACCGGAAGGGGGGTGGGCACTTATATACCATAGATAGAACGTGCCGCTGGAATAGGTAGCCTTCAAGAAATTTGACATGCACTTCTCCTGACTCATGATCGTTTCTTCCATATGAGTGGAAATACTTATCGATCCCTGATAGAATCAGCATGAAATATAGATATTCTATAGGTCAATTTTTTTTTTAAGTTTACTCTTAAATTATATGAAACACACATAATTAATACCGGTTTTAATTTATGATAACAAATAAATTTATGGCTGCCAGTTTGGTGGCGTTGATAGATAAGGACTTTATGAGCCTTTGTCTCTGTCATTGTGTGTGATTAACAGAGTTTCCCATGCATGTCATGGGGAAGGTCAACCATTTGAAGTTGAAAAAGAAAATTATATGAAAGGTATAAAATTTGATTTTATGAAATAATATAAGATTTAAATTTATGAAAAGAAGGGGGAGGGGGGTCTGCCGAATATCAGGGCACGTCCGCTACCCATCGAATATGAAGTGCACCTCCCCGATGCTTGATAATTCTGCACTGCAATGCGTAAGCTTGGCTTGACAAAAAGGGGGGCACAAACTTTCATCAAATATTCGATAATATATTTCACTATATGGAAACAAAAATATAACATGTACATACGGAATTCGGAAAAATATATGTGCATGAATGAAATAATATTTTGACTGCTATCAAAGAACCTCTATTAGAATTGAGTGTTTTTTTTAACTATGTTATTACATAATCTTGAATATTCTTGTAAAGGACGTTTTGTGTATCAGGGGGGGGGTTACAAACCACTTGGTGCCCCCTCTCCAAGTGAGGAGAGGGGGCAGTGTCCTCCCCCCTGTCTAATAACCTGCTCTGCCATGCTTTTTCCTGAATACTTTTGGCCAGTTATCTGAAGATATTATATATAAAAATAAAATAACACTTCAGATCAGATTTTTGGCAATATTTGAAATAAGATTATCATTATCTCTGCTTTGAACTGTTTCCAAACTCAAACTTGACGTCTCTCCTATATCATGATATATTAAAAAAAAATTGTAAGATTCGTCCGGATTGCGTGTGCTTTTCTCTTGATGCGCATGAAAATTATAAGAAAACAAAATTCGTTTTCTAAGTTTTGATCAAAAGAATTAAATAACAAGTAATTCAAGTACAATTCCAAAAGATGCAGTTACGAACATAACACAACGTCAGTTACGAACATATCCAATCAGACAGTCGTCAGTTCCC
>CAJDSM010147758.1:0-13197 GCA_903981925.1 Ostrea lurida
CTGATATACAACTACAAGAAGTTTTTTTTAGTACACATACACTTCTAATATAATAGCTGAAATATAGAAACATACATATGACAATACATGTACTATGGATAATTACTCAACACACTTAAAAATAAAATACATCACACTACAACAAAATCTCCTTACCTGGGGTGCGAGGCTCGTGTGTGTCCATGTAGAATGTTACCACTCCTGTCGGCAAATCAATTATCGTGTGCTCACTCATCAAGTTTGTTCCTGAAAAGATGGACACGAAAAAGACTCAACATCAAGTCCTAAAGTTGTTGTCAGAGAAATGAGGAGTTGACTGAAGTCTTAAATTGACCTTCACATACAGTTTTCAGTTCATTCATCACTATCAACAAGAAGTTGTGAAGTTATTTAATTTTTCTACCTATTAACCACCGATCATTTCTGCCCCATTTTTAAATAGTTTTTTTTTTTTTTTTTTTTTTTTTTTCTATTGAAGTTCATCGCGATATTCCCCGATAGTTGTGTAACAGTGATTATGCCTCCTCTGTTGCCGATTACGTATATTTCACATTTCATGTGCATTATTGTTAACACGGGGTGGATAACCATCGGTATTAATTATTATTGCAACTTATGAATACACCAATTAGTGAATTTAAGGCTACCATGTATTACTAATTGCACTCAGTCACTCTGGAACATACAGTGACTTTCAGTACAAATCTGTAAAAATATTTCAAGATGTTTCCTCTGCCTTTGTAGAAAATTGTTGTAAATCTATGTAGAAACATAATGATGAACATTTCATTTGCTATTCTAATGCCCCCCCCCCCCCCCCCCCCCGTCTATATACTGCCACATTCTCTCTGATGCGTTTTCCGGCTACCATTGAATGTAGGACTTTTCGAGACTTTTCATGTTGAACGAGCCGTCCCCAGATAACAAGCCGATGAGGAAGCTTGCCCAGTCAAGCCGTCTGGCTTGGACATAGCAGACAAACATAGCACTGTGTACGCGCAATGTACAGTGCGGGCCAGCAGGGTCGTTGTAGGCATCAGCCACTATGTCCCATTTAACCCACTTCAAACCTACACAGGCACAACATCTCAACAGTTAAAAGGCCCCAGTCACAAAAAGAACACCGAGGAGCATGAAAGAAAAGACCCAAAACCAGAGTTCACTGGCACAGGTGTGGTACAGCCCAGAGCATCCAGCTAGGAGTCATACCCGGGACCAATAAGTCAAGTAGTAGCAGGCCCGGTCGCACCACATGAACTAGGTGACCTGGTTATGACTGAGTTGTGACGAGATTATGGGGGAATCGTGCAACCAAATAATGTCAACAAGAGTGCACGTAGCTTGATCGCAAAAGTCAAGGGTGAGTCACCCAAAGAGCAAAACCCATCCCTGTGCAGACCAGGATCGATGATCCACGCGTTACCTGGCGGAACCTTCCGCACAATATCTAAGTTACCCGAGCGGTCAACTAGCAAGTAGGTCATATCACCAGTTATGCAAGGAATTGCAGCGAGGCCAATCTCTGCAAGGAAGCTCAATCCGGGTCACCAATGTGGTGGCTCAATATTTAGGTGCAGATGACTACGTGGAATGTGAGGCACTTTGGACAGATTCCGGGAATAGAGCAACCACTTACTGAACCACCACAAAATCTATCAACGAACCTACAGTCCAGGTGCATCGCGCCTTACAATGCCTTACGCCGTGGCAGTGCCCAGCCACGACCAGTGCTATAACGCCCCAACCTGGCACAGATGATGCCTCCGGCCTTTACATTTGGTGAGATGCACAACACCCAATCGACCCTACCCCTGCGAGTTGCATGGCGGCCTTGAACTCCTCCTAGGGTGCGAATAAAGCGCCCAGGCAGCTCACAGTTTGGTGCCGGCCAGTCCAATATGGGAACAATTAAAAGGACCAGATCCGAGGGGCTACTGGAGCTCAATCCCCGATCCAATATTTTTAAAGCCGAACACTTAATCCAATTCACGGAATATTGAAAGGCTCGCCACATAGCTCACCTGCGGACATAGAACAGAATGTAATCGCTTGTGACCTACCGACATACTACGCAGATGCAAGCCAGCAACAACTAACGAGTGGACCAGAACCTGTGGAGTGTGGCCAGCTTTGACTACTCTCAGGGAGCGACAGAACCAGTCGTTTTCACCAACTATATTAGAAAGCTCTGACATCAGGTTAGGTGGGTTTGGGTTGGTAGCTCCCGCAACTGTAATCATGGGCTGACCATTCGTTTTGATTGAATTAAGCACAAAACTTGTGGCTACACTGACTGTTAAGTGTGATGCTGGTCCAATTGATTTGCAACCCTAATTTGAAACCAACGTTAGTAGAACGATTGACTGATATTCTATCTTCCTGCCCTAGTTGCATTACCTCCGCATGACACTGATCTGTGAGTTCATTACGTTTTACCAGATATAGTAAGCATGTTGCTCTGTAGCTACAAATGTCAAGTGGTATGACATGACGCGCGACCCTTATGATATACATCTATTGAATTTGCATATTGTTTTCACGGCAATTTGCGTATCCGGTATCTCTTGGTGATAACGAATCTAATTCCCACCAAATATGTGTGGGCAGCAGATATAGTTGCTAAATATTGTCAAGGATCGTAATCTTAAGTCCTAGGTGTCAATTCAAACTCTGTTCTCTCTCCGACAGAACTAGAATTCTCATATGTGTTAAATTCTACATAAGGGCTGGCTAAATTTTATAAAAACTCCTTGTTTGCCATCAATGGCCGGCGACTTTCACTAGTGTTATAGAGACAAAAATTGGTTTTGCATCACGGACTATTCATTCATGATGATCCGATGACATGAAGGCGTTAAGTAAACATGACTTTGATATGGGTATTTTCAGGATTACAATAAATCTTTCTGAAAAAAATCATGTGCATATTAATTTGTTATTACCTAAGACTCATCTAGCTGATCATCAATGTCAAAAGAATTCCATTTCTTATAAATAGATATAGAATTAGCTATGATTATACTAACACACTTCTCTGGTGGTCCATTTGTCCTGCGTGCTCTGGAAAACCGCTGAATACTTTGTTTTCGTCTTACTCTCTTGCGATTCTGACTCAGTAACTCTCACGCAATCTTTTGTAACAACGAATGATGACTTATACGTCCATTCGATTACTACAGCTCAAATACTCAGTTTGTGCTTTTGAATATCTACCCTGCTTCGAGGTCATCTTTCTCAACAGCTGATCTTTGTCTGCGGCTTCGCATAAATGGTAACATTTCTGCCAATGTTTTAAAATAAACGCCACAATTAATGCCAGGTCGATAACCTACTCCCTGTAAACAAGATTAGTATATGTTTTGCTGCTCCTATTACGCTGGAACATACGGGTCAAAACCAAAAACAAAAAGTAATTCTCAACTCTCGGAAAATAACATTCCCAAGGACATAATGATTAGGAACCATTGTCAAAGAATCAATGTTTTAGTTGTATCATAGTTTTGGCGGTAATTCGGTAGATACATAACAAATGTAACAATTGTAACAAATACTCTCGGGTTGTAAAACAAATATTCTGAACTTCTAGGAGTGAATAATAGTAGTAAACCATTTTTTCAGATATAAAACTCTTTTTTGAGGATATTAACAGTAATTATAGTTATTATTACGTGTCATATTTCAATGTATAATTATTATTGTTTATTCTTAATATAGATTATATCCTAGTGATGATAAATATATATCAACACTTATACACAATTTTCTTTAGAAAGACCTATTCTCTAGAATAGAGTTTATCATTTAAGTGAAATAATATTATACATATCGATTTATTTTCCAATGCGTTGATATGGTGCGTCGCCAATAATAGTTATTTTGTAGACTAGGGATTCAATCTTCATCTGTGATCGTAAGAACGAAAAGTATAGATTTTTTTTTTATTCATATAGGTATACCTTAGATATCTGGCGTAGATTCCATATTGTACTGTGTCCAGTTGGATACTCCAACATACATATTTTGAATGGTGTCTATAGAAGTTAACGAGTAAGGGCCTTTTTTTAATGGATTTATTTGTCTATCATTCAATAAATTATCACCCCCAAGCTAATTCAACTCTAGCCACGCTGGGTAGATATCATACAACAATAAATGTTCGTCATGATTTAAATGGCCGTCTTAACTTTACTAAGTTAGAAACTTGCGTCTACTTTGCCATACACCAGCTATCAAAACAGCCATGGATTTTAAAATAAATTTCATAATCTCGGCTTGAGATTCAGCTCGGGCTCATAATAATTTTCTGTGGACATGCATTAGCTCAGTCATAGACTCGTGCTCTAGAATCATTCATAGCCCGAAGCGTTGAATCTCAACCGATTGTATATTGACATATCCTACTCTTAGATGTTGTCACAGAGAGGATTCGGATGCGCGGGCTCGAACGACTTCTCGTACTTGAAATAAGCGATTTATTTTTCCTGCGACTTCTGAGCGACCTGTCAACTGAAAAATAAATGATCCTCACGGGCCGATTTAGACTTAGAAAAAATTCATCAAAAAACCGGAAAGAAATTCAACATATACCAAATTATTAGACACAGAAGGTCGGGAAACAAAATCTCCGCTTAAAACTGCGTAAAGCGTTTAGCATATTAATGTTAACTTGTTGTGTACACGTCTCTATGAACGGAAGAAGAAGAAAATAGAAAGAGTGCCTCCTGTATGTAAACTCTATGAAAGCTAGACCCAAAATAACGAAATATAAAAACCCCCTACGATAATCCCCTGAAAGTTCACCGGTGCTCACCTGAACGGAGGTTCCAGAAGGTTGTTACATATTCTTGTCCTGGTACTTTGCTGTGGAAAAAAAGAGTGACCACGAAAAAGTGCTATTAGAGTCCCGTGTGAGAACTGCCAATAACGATTAACCCCTGTGTGGCTTCACCAGCCTGGTCACTCCGTAGGCGGGCTCCCATACCGAGTTAGCTCGAAGGCCGAAGGTTTTCCAATCACCAGTGGCCTGAAACCGGGAACACACTAGGGTCCGACCACAGCGTTCAGACGCTAGCCGCCGGAAAGCGTTCACACAGGTAGCGGTCGGAAGGCGGTTCGTGACGATCGAAAAGTAGCGCAAAGTATTTGCGACCCAAGACCGTAGAAAAAGAGACATACCTTAGTCCGAAGTTTTACTCACCAACTCAGGTATCCTCGGTGAATAATAGTGAAGGAGTTGGGTATTATTGAAATCAATATCGCAGAAGGCCGTTACTCTAAGCCAACATTAAGTGCATGAAACAAAAAAGGACACTTGGGTCACAATAGTACGTAGGGTATCTGGGGAGGTGTGTAAAAGTGGGGTGTGGGGTGAATAACCTGATTGTGAGATCCGAATTAGCTGAACCGCCGCCCTTGTTCCTAAAAAGGTTACATATAACAAAGGCCGTAATGCTAAACCCATACATAGGATGGGGAGCTTGTGGGGGGCCGGCGGGGGCAGGGGAGTTTACGCTTCCCTGGACTTACTAGTGGCGCTTGCCCGGGGATCCGACTGCGGGCTTTCTTAAGTGGGCCCCAGAACCCAATTTTGCGGAACATTGGACGCTATAGTAAACTGTTTCTTTGCTGCGTGTCCGGGGGGGCGCGACCCACTTCCCCGAGACCACGGGCGTAGGGCCGACGACGGCACTCCTGCGGCGGGCTGGCTTATAGCCTAAGAAGGAACCTCACCGGGCACAAACAAAACGTGAACCCAGAGCCGTGAGACAGGTAGGCTAAAACACCCGCACACGAAACTCTGAACCATATACACCACAGCCGGGCAGTTGCGCTATCCCTGGAACTAACTACCTGGCCTGCCCTGGATCGAATGGGGGCTTAAAGTTGGTCCCCAGACCCAATGAAAATCTAAAAGTTTGCGCAGCTCTCCGGGGGCTATCGATCCCTAGGACCAGCTAGAGGGCCTGACTAATCTCCCCTCTTTCGTTCTTCATGCTATACAGTTGAACCCTTATCAGGCAGAGGCATATACTAACATGATGTCTTTATTAGGTTGCGATGGGATACATCTCCTCGCGTGTATTTTTCCACTAGGTTATAGTCGGAAGTACTATATTACATTGATAGTACTAGACTAGAAAGAAGTGCATGCTTTACAGTACCTTGGTGTGATATACATTTCAATTCGCACGGAATGAGGATATGGGATTTTATCAGCCTAAAAGAACCATATTCCTCAAGGACAATGGCTTCTTTAAGTAAAACGAGCATGCTTTCCGTGGAACTTTATTTATATTCAGGAAAAGGCGGATCACAGCACTGCGCGAACCCCCACCCGTTTAGAGCCTTTGGTATGGTTGTTTGCTTGTTAGTAACCCAGACCATCGATTTGTCACTGCCCATTCGGTCTGCACATCACCTGATACGCCACTGCAGGAGGGTTGCTTGATCAAGCTCTTTAAAATTTCAGGCATTTAAAGAATAAGCGACTCGTGTTAATTATGATAGTTTATTCTATTTATGATTGCAACTGGAACAATGTTCCCTCCACCTGAATTAAAATTTGTGCCCAGGAAAATCATAATTTCATATTTGAAATGGATATGTGTATAATTTATTGACCATTCAGCCTCTTTATCAAATTCGGCACTCGTGGGCTTTCGGGACTCATGAACCTTCGGCATTTAGTGGGTTCGGACTCGTGAACCTTCGGGACTAGTGGGCTGTCGGACTCGTGGAACCTCGGACTAGTGGGCGGACACCGTTCCCCCGCCCAGGGGAATTTTGAAGGGTATGATTTTCTGAAAGCTTATAACAAATCTTACAAAATGAGCCATGTTTGCAATCTGGCCGTTGGGCGATTGTCCAGAACACTGGGCCTCATCTTTGTGTAGGCATTGTGTTGATAAGCTTCTAGAAAAATCATTACCTTCAATAAATTGCCCGCCGTGAGGGGGGGGAACGGTGTCCGCGCCACTAGTCCTGAAGTGTTCACGTAGTCCGAAAGCGCGACTAGTCGAGGTGCACGATGCCGGAAAGCCCACTAAATCCGATAGGTTCCATGAAGATCCGAAAAGCCCGACGGTCCGAAATTTGATTAAAGAGCTGCAATGGTCAATAAATTTACTGACAACAATCCATTTCAAAATTATGAAAATATTGATTTCGTCTGGCACAAATATTTTTAATTCATGTGGGAGGGGAAAATATTTTCCAGTTGCCAAATATAAATGGAATAAAAACTATTAATTACACATCGCTGTAAATTTTATGATGAAATTTAAGGGAGCCTTGACAAAAGAAACCCCTCTGCATTTTGTGTTATTATACTCAGGCAGATACAGAAGAAATGGAGCGTAGACAAATCCGATGTCTGGGAGTTCACGAAACAAGACCAATAACCAGAACTACTTAAGCCAAGAAAAGGTCTTACAAAACGGTATGGTGGGGGTCCGTGCGGGATCCGACTCTTTTCCTTGGCAAGAAATAAAAATAGTTCAACAAAACAACTGCTCGATTTTTACTTAAAAGCCATATCTGTCCTTGAGGAATAATTGGTTTCTTTTAGTGGCTTGAAGAAATCCCAATGAAATCTCCCCTCATGTTCAGTGCAAATAATGTTATCATCACCAAAAGTACTGTTAAATGCATGCACTTCTTTCATTAGGTCTTTAGTACTATCAAGTAATTAATTTCTCCGAATATAAAAATATATGTGATATATTTACACGGCTGATGTGAGTGATATGTCATTCCCCATCGCCAACCATAAAGACAGCATGTTTCAAGTATATGCCCTTATGGCTAACATTATAGGTTTGACACTGTATGTAGGCTATCCAATATTAGATAGTAAATCAAGAAGGTAGAGATAAGACTTACATGGCCCCTCACTGGTGCTAGGGAGATCGAAGGGCCCCCCAGGGAAGCTAAACCGCAACGGACAACCAGAAAACTTGGTAGCCAATTCATCTGGGTACTGAGGGGACCACTTTAAAAGCCCCCAACATCACAATTTGTTCTTTGATTGGGCTGATCTCAGGCGTGCCATTATTAGTTAGAGTCCGGGGGAAGCGGAAAGGGGCCCCGCGGGGAAAAAAGTGCATAGAACTCGGGTATTTTTTTGCATTCTTTGACTTTGGAAAAATTGATCAAGAAGAACCTCAACATTTCTATGTAGCACGTACCTACCGCTACATTGGTTTTTTGATTCCCCCCCCCTCCAAACCCACCCCGCACTTTGGTGCGCCTTGATGTACTTGAAGGCCTTCATAATTTGAATAAAAAAAATATACAAAAAAAATAAATTAAAATTAACCGAGAGGATTACTAGCATAGTTTTTTAGAGTTATTTTTTGACATGGTCTGGTTGCAAGTCATTGTATGGGTATCTGACGTAATTTTCAACCCAGCCAAGTCATATTTCAATTTTAATCGGATTAGCATGGCGGTTAACGATCGAAACTCTACTTGTGAGTTTATGTGGTTCCTTCGGAACTAGGGACCTACCGAGAACAATCGTAGCCCATTCGACAAACTGGTGAACCTATCACAGACTTCCAAGATGGAACCCTTCGGAGGAACTGAATTGCTACCTATACGGAAGTTCATTGGGAGAAGCCCAGTGACCAGAAAGAGAACAAAACAAAGAAGGTTATCCGCTATTTTGGTTAGACTCAAGGCATACTAATACGCCCTTTTTCATTTCTTTTTTCAACAAGAGTCAACAAATATGTTTAAATTCGACTCAAAGTGGTTTATTTGTTTTTTTTTTTGATAATAAACGGGATCTATTGTTTCTTCGCAATCGGAGTTAAGGCATCAATTTATGAACATTCGACTTTTAATATCACAAGCCAATTAATTATTTGGTCTCCCAACCTCGGTGCAAAGATGTTTAGAATAGTTAAGCTCCGGTGATATTTTCGTCGAGAAAGAATCCCAAGTGAAAGGCAAGGTCTTCCCGCAAGATGACACCAAAAATAATGAATCACTTAAATCCGAAGCATGAACTCAAGACGATTTATAATAGTAGTAGCACGAGTTCAATAGTAGTAAAATTACCGATACAAATTCTTTAATTGCCTGACTAGTTGATGCGTGTTTCTGAATAATAGGACATATATATCTGGAACCTATATATGAATTATGGTGTTATCCATACTGATGTTTGGGATTAAATTAATTTAAAATTTGTAAATAAAATATAAACTTACTCGATCTTACATCACCTCATCAATATGGCGCTCCAATAAACAATCACGAGCAGAGATGAAATTCAATTGATAAACTAATCTCGATCAGATTGTAAAATTGATATCAAACTGAGTAGAATTAAATCGATATTGATAATATAATTATATTCTTTCATATTCTTTAGAAATAGGCTAATTGAAATAGGTAACATTTATTCACATTGTAATGTTACATATTTTTTGAACAATGGGTACACACCCGAATCCAACTATGAATCATTATTATGTCTAAGTCTTACATTCCTAGAGTATTTCCGGTGAAATTGTCGTTCCATATTTTGGTATGACAGAGTTCTCAATAGATCGCAAACCAAGAACTACCAAGTGTCTAGGCCAATTAGTTTTTTTTTATAAATTGCTTATTACCTTGGATGATTGTTACGTATAGAGGGCATACGTCCAACAAATTGTTTACGGAAGTAGGTCATTCGATTATACGTTGAAATTTTCAATAGGGGATAGGACAAAGATTCACGTCTGAAAAATGGCCACACAGTTGCATCGGGGTAAAGTCATATAAAACACTGTGACTCTGTTAGTTATACATTTATATCATAGTACTTTGTCAGTTACAGACATGAATGTACGAATTGTTTACAGAGCACGGGAAAGGACATATTTAATTATGCTTTTATCATTAACATGGTTTTTTTTGAATTATTAGAACAGCAGATATGTTTATAATAAATTTTTGCAGCCATGATTTTTTACAGAAAGTGTGAATCCTGAGGAAAACATCAAATATGCTTATCTAAGCCCATTCACACAATTGAGAATTGCACATTTTCTAAATTGTAGCCGTTGATGCGCAATTTGACCAAAACTGACACGACTTGATTCCGGTACCATAAAAATCATGTCCTGGCAAATGTACTTTGCTATGATCCCGCAAATTGGCATACTGCATTTGGTGAAAGAATCGTTCAATAGATAGCACATTGTAGTGATGAGCCCAATGACTGTGGTAGCATGGTAGACAAGTAGCCCGTACAACTGGAAATAGATATCCACACAGATCCAGTTTTGTAATGGTGCCACAATAGTGATGGGATGAATCCAGACAACTGTATTATCTTGTTCACAATTAAGGTAGCATTTCAATTGGGGTCTAGTCTATCACGTTATTGCAACAACATGTAGGCAATTGTGTTGCAAAAGAAGTCAGCCTATTCGTCGGAGTAACCCAAAAACTGATGTCACGTCTTTCTATAAACACGGTTGTTTGTCGGTACACGAGAAGAAAGACTAAGCAACGAACCAGCAAATCAGTTTGTATGTTGTGCTGTCAGTCTGTAGTATGTCTAAGGTACTCAAACACCCAATAACTCTTAATGTCCGCCCGTACATGTTACCAGCTATTAATAGCGTAATAAATTATAAAAAGTAGTTCGATAGGCTAACGAAAGATAGATTGCCACATGAATGCAAGAACTCCAGATAGCCACTGCCTTCAAATTTCGCCAGATGCTCCAATACCTTAATTCCTCGGCAGAGGCGTGGCACCACGACCAAATGTAAGGCATGGCAAATGATCTAAAGAAGCGGTGATCTTAGGTCAAGTTTGGCACCACCAAATTGAACTTGTAATAAGGCACAGATTGCAAAAACACTGATTGTTAAGATGGACTACTAGGATCGCACCAACAATGAAGGCCATGAATAGATTGATGAGTGTATTGGCAGAAGAGGTAGTGGCCACCATACTTCAACGGCCATTCAATCCTTACTCTAGTAGTAATATAATGTACCATATAAAACTGAGCCACAATTTGACAACTCAGAAATTCCTTGGTAAGATAAGGTAGATTTCTCGGTAAGATGAGCCCCTTGCCTAAATACGGGTGATTCACTATAGAACTAAGCAAGAAAGAAAATACATGTCTGTGAGAGAAAATGCTTTGATTGCAAGTTCCATTAGCAGGTAACGTAACTCTTTGTCTGACCTTCTGGCAACTTAGATCTGGTCTTGTGAATAATCACCCTTGATCTTTGCTTGCACTCGATATTAGGATATCGAGAGTAGTGTCACTCATTATTACACCAAAAAGTATATTCGATTTACCATACCGGGATCTTACCGATCTCCGCCCAGAAGATATCTGATTCTGAGTAACTCGAGTCGGCGGTGATTACGCAGGCAGTCACTAGTTCATTAGCGGAACCGGCCCTTTGAACTGGACTTGATTATTCCTTGTGACTCCTAGGCTGGCGTACGATCGGGCTAGTAATAACTGCCATGGTACCTCTGATGTTGGGTATCTTTCTCCATACTTGTTTCTATAAATATTTGCAGGCTTCACATAGCTTCGATGTTGTAATCAGTGTGGTTCTTGATGGTAGTTCGGCATTATCATGAGAGGTAGGACACGAGACGTGCCCAAATTGCGTGAATATAAGATGAGTTATGCTTAATAATCTCGAGCATTTTTGGGTATAGCCATATTTGGTTTAATACCAACTGGTAATCACATTTGCACTGTTAGTAGGGCATCGCGAAGTGTGGGCATGGTATGGGGTTCTGAGCGGTGGCGCTGACGGTTATACATGCAATTTCTGATGGGCGTGTAGAAGATGGATGAGGGAGGACTGTAGTTGGGGTGGGGAGCGAGGGTACGTACGGAGGGAGAGAGCCTTTGGGGGGGTGACGATCTTTGTATGCATTACTGGAAGTCTGTGGGGACAACTACAGGGTCTTTGCGTAGCGGCCTGTTTAGGTAGGCAGAGTTGGTGCTTCCAATTTTCGGTGAGTTGGGCTGCAAAATAGTAAAGCCCATGATTTCGCATGAGTCACTTGCAGCTATGACACATGTTTTTGCAAGTAAATGTGCTTTAATTGAAGATAGCTGGAAACTATATTCTTCAGAAATTGACTCTAGACCGGAATTGTACTCGTTACGTCCGTATTTGGTCATCTGAGTCAATATGATTGTGGTATGTCATCTGCAGAAAATACTTGGTCGTAACTTTTCAATAATAGCTTCACAATGAATGCACCCAAGAAGAGCGGATTGCTCGCAGCTTTAGAAATATCATGGATCTGCTAATCACTTTCAATTATTTCCCCGACTTTTTAGGCATATGACCTGCTTACAGTACAGTCCATCAGATTTTGGCCGAATGATTGCGAATGGACTCCGCTGGCCAGTTAGGAAATATACTTTCATTCCACCTGATGTGGAGACTGTCCCGTGAAGTGGCCCATTAACGTTCATCCCCGAGATTAGATGAGAGAAATAGAGTAGCGGTTATTGGCATTACGCGAATCACTTAGTGTTTGATGCTAACTTTTATATAAGCTTTAATACTCTTACATTCTCGATAGCGTTTCCTAACGGCATTGCCACAGCAGTGGTCAGATGACTGGCTGCTAGTCAAAAATTTGTGTATAAACATGTATGGCGCTTGTGGGTACGATAAACACATACTATAAATCAAACAGCCGCTCGCGATAAGTCGTTTTTAAACTACTCAGTTGTACAATTTTGGCGCTTATGCTTGATGGCGAGTCTAGCGCGTATGATATCGGGGAGATTCCAGACTTAGAAGTGAGTTGGTTACAGAGGGAATGAATATGAATGGATAAGTGTTGCTATTGTTGCCACAGGAATCTTTGTCTTTTTACATACGTGTGGTCGCTTACTGGGTGTACAGCATAGTAGGAAATGGGAAACTGATGAAGATGGGGATGAAAGTGGAGTGTGAACAGTACCTGATCGATGGAAATATTTGATATATTTCATGATCCAGCCTGATCAGGTTGAAGCGCAAGTAATGCTCAAAAATGTTATGCAAAATTTGTTTTATTTACAAGAATTGATGATTTACCATAGAAATGTTGTGTTTTTGTTCGGGTTGTTACATTCAATTTTTTAAAAATAGCATTTTAACAATACATTCCTCAATTTTTAATCCTCTCTTTTTTTTGTGGTTGTGGTTGGTGGTG
>CAJDSM010147766.1:5000-11724 GCA_903981925.1 Ostrea lurida
ATTGATACAAAGGCCGTGCAATTGCGTATAATAGCAACCATCCCTTGTTCATAAAGGTGGGAAGGTTGAGTTTTGGACCTCAATGCTACTTCAATTGTTGTGCTCTCATAAAAGCGATATCTAAAATCACGAAGGGTGAACACTGGCGCTCATACTTCTATGAAGTCCCTTTTATCCCTCTGTTGATTCCGCCGGGGAATAGCAGACTGACATGGAAACTGATATGTATGGATATGAAACATTTATTAAGACCTGTAGAACAAATAATATCATTGTTGATCTCAAGATAGAAGATGTGCTTTTGAGTCAATTTATTGTAATATTACGGCACCTTTAGGAGTCAACGGTGAAAGGACAGGTATTCTCTCTAGAATAAAATAGACTTCGATCTAGCTAATGTTTTACAAAGTTTGTTCACGAGATGTTAATCACTGAATGTTGCGGCTTTTAGCAAAACATACTTTATATATTCCGCGTAGCGGAGTCTGGCCGATTAATTAGATGTATTTACAAAAAATAAAGGGGCACATATCGAGTCTCCACAAACTCTACAGAGCACAAGCGGTCCATAAATCTGTTGTGAAAAATTTCTAACTAGTATACAGATCTGAGTTCTAAACTATAACTTTTAAATTCTCTCCCGACATGGACTTCTCTCGGAAAAGATAACACATGGCTCTAACACTTGAATTGTGTTTTTTGGACTCTGAATAACAACAATGATATGATAGTCCATAGCCTAAGCATGTTTTGCCGTAGTAAATTATCAGACTTTCAATCTCAGGAACGACACATAAAATAGTTACTTATTAAACTCCAGGTCATTTTCTTATAAGATTAAATCAATATTCGGACTATTTTGAAGTCCAGTAAATCTGAATTCAGAATGCAATAAATCTGAATAACAAATTGGAAATAAATGTCAAGTTCATTGTCCGTAGGGAATTCTAGCTTCAACTTGACGACACAAATGTGAAGAATGCTCTTCGAATCGGAACATACCACACGTACCTCTCCGGAAAAAGGGCCGTGAGAAGGAATTGAGTATCTCGATTTTTTCCATGTCATTTGTTGGTTATAAAGATGAAGCAGACTGGTCATATTAAGATTTAATACAGTAACACTTGACCGCAATGTTTAAATTGTATTCTATTGACAGTATGAGGCCAATAAAATGTTAGCGGTGGTGTTTAGACGGATATAATACCTGAAATAATAGAGTTGGAACTATGAGGAAAGATAGAAGAGAGGTTCCGATGTATTTTGTGGCAAGTATACTTTTAATAATTTAGTTAAAAGTGATAATAACGGCGATTGTTTTTTACACGATCAAATCGAGCTCCTTATTCATGAGTCGTAATCTCCAGTGTTTTATTAACGAGATTGCACCAATTCTATATTTAAAACGATCACTCCCGCTGAATGACAGGTTATATTTGCATATACTAGTTAAAAGTCGTTCACAATACATGTATAACGGACCTCGAAGGAAATTTTGAAGACACTCTAATGGACACTATATTTGAACACTCATTTAGACATTTAACGGTCATGCCTCGATTTAAAAACTGATCATTAAACGGAAAAGACCTTTGTGTATTTGATAATAACCATATTTCAGATGATGATGGAACGTTGCTACTATAAGATGTACATAGCAGGGAAGTTTGAATGAGTCGAGAAGCTGAAATTCATAGACATTGTTTTGAAGCTTTAATTACCTAGTCTGTTGTTAATATCTATAGTTCCATGAAATATTCTAAATACGAAGTTAGATGTTGAAGGACTTTATGGTGTCCACAGAGATCAATATCGATATGCTAAGCAAATTAAAGCTTATTTTTGTTCAGTATAGTGTTCGTGGAGAGCCTTGATAGATACGGAGAGTCGTCCGCCGCAAAAAGATTGTATGACCAATTATTCTTTGTGTTATCTTTCGAAATTGTGTCATATTCTGTAACCCTTGACCTTTGATCTTCAAACTTGGCCACCTCATTCTACTCCTACACACCTTTTTTCAATGGGGACAATTTTATTTCTCATTTTTAGCTAATATAGAAGCCAGACTTTAAGATCATCCTGACGTCCCAACTGGGAAAATTATAGTGTGGAAATTACCCCTGTCCAATTGTCTGTCCAAGAGGAATTTCCGTGTTGTCTAGTATAGAAAATAGGAACAGCTCTATTAAAATCCTCCCAGACTTCACTTTGTCGAGGAACTTCATACTTTCATTTTCTTATCGGCAATGAGATTATATGATTTCTTACCACAGACATAGATCTGTGTGTAGATAAGAGTTTAGAATAAATATACGCTTATGCCATTCTTTTTGAGATGGCGTCATAATGTCTATTAACTTGCGAAATTTACAGCGCAGTACAAATTAGTCTGACTGGGCCCTGTGACCTAATAGAGGGCAGTATGAAAGTGGATATTTTGTCTTCGGGCTTCGCAGAAAGATAGTTTCTTGCGTTGTACTATATAAGCTGCACTAAAAAATGGAGTTCAGGTTAACATATCGTGTATAAAGTACTGCTCTCGCTCTATAGTTAGTCAGCGGATCCTGTCCCGATATGTCAAAGATCACCCAGGCCGCGTAATGTCGAGTCGGGTTCAGCGCAAGTTTAAATCTTCTCCATTGATAGTCAGGTTTTGATATCCAGGATATTTTACGTCTGTCGAGAGTGATCGTTCTTTTGATTTCAATGTGCATATAGCACTAGTTGTGGGGGGGACCGAGGGGAAATTATATCGTAACCAACGTTTATTCTTTACAATTCAAATTAGAGATGTGCCTGCTGGATGGGTCTGTTTCAAATGTACGACTGATTGGATCACCAGAAGTTGGACATCTACGAAAAGGCATTGCGAACCAAGAAGGCTGGGCGAATCACTTACAGGTAAGTATGTGAATATTATGAGAGTTAAAACGTTTTGGCTTCGGACGATAAGTGTAAACAGTAATTCACAATGCTACATGTACACACACACACACACGACACACACACACACACTTTCGACTAAGCACTTACACACCAACACACCATGTAATTAGTACCTAAAGAGTTAATAAATATAGAATTAAATCACTGGATATTAGGTATATTTATATATATATATACTATATATAATTATAACAACGTTTAACAGTATACGTGTGAGGTATAACATATCCAATTATTGGTACAGGATATAAAGTAATTATAGACGACTCAGCTGCAATAATAAGTCTTTTAAAGTAATACAAACGAAAAGGTCACGGCGATAAATTTTTTTAATATTGAGAATTCATAGCGTTTATAGTGCATCAACAGATATATCACATTTTTTAGGAGTTGAGCTTGGTATACATTTCCCGCCTTTCACCTCCTTTAGAAATTATATACGTGTCTAAGAAAAAATTTATTTATATCTTTTTCGGGTTGCCATTACATTCTATTCTTTAAGTGGTTTCCGTCTCAATTAATAGATACATATTGAAAAATCGTTTTTGTTTCGCAGAAGTACTATTGTGGATTTTAAGGAATCAAACACAGTATTATCAGTTGCGTTTCCCTGAACTTCTTTCCATACTGTATAATTCTCCAAATAGAGTCACACAAGCGCATGCCTATTGGCTAGTGACGTCATCGAGCTGAATATATTTGATAGACTAAGCCGAAGAGATACATATATACACAGGTTAGGACATTGAATGGATTGGCTGCGAAAATCTCCTACCGAATTGTCATATTACTCGGCGCGCAGAACATCTCAACTGTCTCTCCGACGGCTCTGATGGTACCAACACTTGAAAGAAATATTAGAATCCACTGAAACGATAAAACAATACTGCCAGTTGTGGCTGACATGGAAGTACAACACCTCCGGGAAACTTCCTTCATGCATGGGGCTTGTAAAGAATTAGTTGACTATGAACCAAACGGGCAAACCATGATGGCGCGTAAGCAGTGATCAACTTTAACGTCAAATACCCAAACGATAAGTGAAATATTACAAATACCAAGAAAATATGATTAGGAAGGACGCGCAAGAACATGCTCGAAGAATCACTCGAACCAAATACACAAAGAGGAGGAAGGAGTGTTATCTTATTGGATAGGGCGTAAGAGTCTGCTCATGATTATACGACTGACACGACAACACTAATCACCATCTAACGTTAGTGCCCTTCTGGTTATTCACACTAAGCGCATCCAAGCTAAAATCCCGGATTGAATGCCTCAAGCAACTAAAAGATTAACAGAGGTTAACCCAATAATGTTGTTACGGCTTAGACGTTGCTACAGGTTCTTTGACTAACAATTAGTTTATATACTAACTACAATCATATATCACTAAGACAATGAGGACATAGTACATTTTAGATTAATTGGCCTCCATCACAATTTGGCGTAACCATTAAGATATATGGTGTGCAAACATCTAAATGTAACGTTTATTCGACTATAACTGCTGCCAAAAATAAATTTCCAGCAGCTTTATAGACCAGATTTCAATAGCAATTGTACCCGGGAGACTCAATGAAAAAGAATTCGGTTGACATTCATGATATAGCTATATCATGTTAGCTAAATACTTCTCATCTCAATTTCCCTCTCTAGATCTCAGCTCAGCGATCACCCACACTTATTGTGAATACAGATGAGTTAGCGAGTAAAATGTCTACTTTTGTAAATTGAACGTATAGCTGTAACAGAGCGGATGAGAAATTCGATAATATAGTAGTTATCTCTAATTTTCAAGATCCTTTATTGTTTACATATGTTTTCGCACTGAATACCATTTAAGAAAAGAGTATGACAACTTACATTAGCTGAAAAGTAAATTCGATATAGTTTTGCTGCTTCTTTCACCAATCTACATAAGCTGAAAAATTCACGGGGATTAATTAATTTATATTTTAAACAAATTCGAGCCTTCTACACAGTATTATTACAAACCTACTACAGTCGCTCAATTAATTTGCTATCAGAGTATAATTTCCTTATAGCGCGCAAAGTCCAATATCTACATTACTTAACACGACCCGTGTGAAGAATTCCGCCTGTGAAAAATTTCCTGCATGATCCCCTTATACAATTTCGACTCATCCTATTAGTCTCCGATTCTAACTGAGAATCGACGATGAGATTTAGGAATACGCACTGTAAACAATTGCCTGTATGGTTTCGCACCATTTACCTTCTGACTATGCATGTCCAACTACCACAAAATGTATATATTTCTAGAATATTAGGGATTTCGGCATGTTAAGGTTATATTTAATTTGATGTTGTGTGGGTCACAAGTGTTGGTGTTCATTTTGCATTTGACCGTGGGCGTCGTGTGTGCAAAAACTTCTTGATTCTTACCTATCTTTTTACCCGCGACAATCTGTTAATCTATTAAAATGGCGAAACCGGGGTACAAGGGAATGAAGACGATTATAAATGCTATCATTCGACGAGGTGACAAGTCTCCAACCATTTTTACTTAAAATATTATAAGAGAAGACTCTAATCACTCTATTAGAAGTGATTTTATATTAATAAATAAATATCATTTCCGCTAATAGTGGTCGAGAGGAGTGTGATGTTTGTTAACTGGTATCACCACGACAAACTTACACAATTATGATAGATAAAAATGTTGGGCACAGTCTAATTATGATTAGCGGTGTGTTGTAGCCGAAGGTCATTACTTATACGTAGGTTACGTACATATAAATTCTTACGCTTGACGTATCGAACTGGCATTAATTTTACTAATGTAATTGGATCAGGATGTAATGTGCCATAATTACCCTATGATATCGATAAATAATATTATATTAGTTTATCAAGTATAAATATGTATTCGTTGTATTCAATTAGTAAGTTTTAATGCTATTAAAATTCACTCAAATTTTTCAGTGACTTTCTGCTAGTTCGAAAACGTTATTGGACGTACAGGCTTAATTTTTGAGTCATCTTCATACTCATGGGCTATATAATACTGCAGAGGGAATTACATACATTCTACTCTTCTATTTCCTCGCGCTCACTTGCATCGAATTTTGATGGGTTTGTTAAAGTCGACAACGAGAATTATGCAACCGTCTCGAGAGTATTACTTCTTCTCATTAGGTGTGCCTTAACGTTAATGAGTAGATGAATAAATTATCCTTGAATTGAGTATTGCGAAAGGCTCGTGTCGCGACAAATTAATCGATTAAAGACCCCTCATACGTGATAAGACAACTCTTAATCTGACCTCTAGCTATAATTTAATGACATGTGTACGGTGAAAATCACTATACCCTTCTAAGATATTTTTCACAACACTATTTAAGATTGATTAATTGTGTATTGTTATATAAAATTACTAAGCACTCACAAATAAAAATCCTTAAATACATTTTACCAGTAATTATCTCGTTGTCAAATCTCTTACTAATTATCCCCAAGTAAAGTTTAAAAGTCATGAGCACTATTGATTGTTACCATCGACATATCACTTCAAATACTGATATTTACTGAGCGAAAGTACTACTCGATTCAAGCGCACGACCGCTATACCACGACGTTATCCAAAGTCTTATGTACATAGTATATTAAGATTGATTTATGATCATTAATAATAGTTAGTTGTACGGCAACCACTACGTTACTCCGTAGTACTTCGATGGCGCATATTGTATACCACATAGCTATGTTTCTATATGGTGCAATCATGTAATAGTAGCTGGACATTATGATCGAT
>CAJDSM010147769.1:0-11747 GCA_903981925.1 Ostrea lurida
CAAGAGAGAGGATGATCTAGAAAATTATTAACTCAGTGAAGGGAGGGAAAAAATATATTGGTGGGCCACAATATCTTGTCAGTGATGTAAATGAAAATGTAGATTCAAAATATTTAAAACAGTACTCTGACGTTATTATGAAGGATGCTTGAGTGCCCATTTAAAACATTGACAAGTACGTGGTCTTGTTGGTGTCAAGTCTTCCACAGCGTGTTGGAATTCTCCTGGTTCTTTCTTACTAACCTTTTTTTATTTCTTTTGAGTGATTGCAAAAAAAACACTTGAGAAAAGTATTTTGCAATGATTTTCTAACTCAATATTGACATATATCATCGATTGTTCATTGATCTTTTTTGAATTGAATTGCATTTATCACCAATAAATGCCATTGTTTGTTGCAAACCAGTTGGATCCGGTTTTGAACGTGTCACATGTTCACATTGAAGTTAACCTAAATATGGAGGGCGATTCTGAAGGTCAAAGGTTGAATTGGCTGTTCGCAATGTTAAGTAAGAAAATGATCAACATTATGGTATTTTAGTGGCTCTAAATCTGTTTATATGTTTTAGAAAATGCATAAAAATATAATTAAAATACAATGCTTTTCTTTGTAGTTTATTGGATGATGAAGGAAAGATCATTGCAGAAAAAAAATTCATAACCCTCTACGCGTGGTTATTGATTTTTTTTCTGGCAATGCTTGTTTCTTCATCACCCCATAAACCCAAGAAAGCATTTTGTTGTTAAATAATCAATCATTTTCATCATGTGTAGACTTTGATAGCATTCAGTGTCTCACATTGGCTTCAAACTTTGGTTTGGTTCTTTTACAGCCAAGTTACATTATTCTTTTAAAATTTTTTTCTTAATTCATTAAAACAGGAAAGTAACTCTAACATAGGAAATATAAATTTTTTTTTAAATTTACCACATCGCATATAGACCATAATTACCTTTTCTCCGGTCATTAGTCTTGATAATATCGTCAATATCGTAATATAACAAGAAACTAACTATAACATTTATATAGGCATAACTTCAATTTTCTGTTGATTCATCTGAAAAATAATAATAGAAAACTTATAATAATCTTTGTGATGTGACAAAGTGAAGATCATTTTTTAACTTTGATTACGTAAGGGCATTAGGTCATGCATATCACGAATCTAGTTCTCACGATTCGCTTCTACTTATATTTGTATATAAGTTTAAATAATAAATTTATCAAAAAATGATAATAATGTTGCACCTCGATGTCAAAAATATTTCAACATTCTACGACAAGCGCCAAAAGACCTTCATACACTTAAAAAAAAAAAAAACAAAACTCTTATATTTTAATTTTGTATAAATATGAATAGATCGGGTAGGGCTGGGCCTATATAAACCCTACTCCAAAGGTACAAAGTCAATACATATGTAATAGAGTTACTATAAGCAAGGACCTGACATATTGTACATGTACATGTATATGCCATATATACACGATAATAGGTAGTAAGTGGTGTAGATGTAGTGGATAAAATCGGTACGAAAGCCATTGAGCTCATTTCGTAGAGAAAAATTTTTTTTTTTTCGCTTTATTACGCGAACTTTCGCGAAATAGCGGTCACTCTCGCGAATATTAAGCGTAACTTTCGCGAAATTAACGCGAAAACTTTCGCGAAATAACGCGTAACTTCGCGAATTAACGCGAAGCTTCGCGAATAAACGCGAAACTTTTCGCTAAATAAACGCGTAACTTTCGCGATTATTCAGAGATTATTCTAGCAATTGTTTTTTTTTTTCAAATCAATTAGGCCCTAAATGTTTTGGTTTATCACTCCACATTATCTGGATATAAATTGATACATGAACAACAATTGTTGACTTTCTTCCATAGTAATGCTGTTATTCATTGTATAAACAATTACGGAATATCTGTTGTTTATGTTTAACTTTAATCACAATTTCAGCCTGCAGTCATAAACAAAATCAATTGTTCCTTCACTGCTTACTAGTTATAACAATTCATAGATGTTACGGGTTACTTCCGAGATACCCACGATATTCAATGAAACTGAAAATATACTGGATCCATTGAAAACACGATGTTGACCTGGGCGGTCAACATCTTAATTTTCAATGGACTGGCAGTCGCGAAGCGAACATCAGGATGTACTTGGTCTTTTTATTCTTGAAAAGGGATACTAACAAATATGACGTTACGTGTTTATTTGCGGTACACATATAGATGATAAAACATAAGTCTAAGTCAAGCTTAGAGCGGATATACGTAAGTCATTATATTGACGTTGCTTTCCCGCATCTCTGTTGTTGCTTATATTTTGTAATTTTACATGTTTGTATAAATGTATTGAGATAATATGTTTTAACTAACATTAAGTCCAAGGATGTGCACAAACCTCAGGAACAACCTATGTGTTGGAAAACCTAAGTTTCATGATAGAACACTAAAGATTGGTCGATATCCATTAAACATGTATGTAATCTACAATTTGCATAGTTTGACATGGTCATTACGACATTGCAATACAACATCGTGTTTACGCGCAGTTTCGTTATTCGCGAAAGTTACGCGTTAATTCGGCGAAAGTTTGTGCCATTAATTCGCAGGAAAGTTACTGCGTTCTAATTCGCGATAAGTTTCGCGGTAAATATCGCGAAAAATATATTTTTTTTTCCCTTACGAAAATGAGCTCAATGGGTTTCGTTAAAATCCGAATTATGAATTCTGTGTGACATAAATGCATAGACAGTGCACATTACATATACAGAAATTAACATAAAGTCATGAAATAGATATACATAAACATCTGCATATAGAACACATAATACATTAAACATCATACTTTTCTTCATGACAATGATGACCACATACATATAACTCCATATAAAGGGAAAGACAAGTGAGGAATGTGAGGGTTTACCGTGAGTAAGAATTGTTCTATTTGAGGTATTTTCTTTCGTTCTTATTGTGTTATGATATTTTTTTATTTTGATAATTTACTCATATAGTTGGTATCTAAATTGGATGCCTTGATACACTTGGCTGAAGAATGGCACGAAGCCTAGAAAGTTCTTTTGACGGAGTAAGCGCTCGATGCTTTTCAGAGAAATTTCTTATCTTTCTGATGTATGATGCGATGTCACAAACACTCTTCCATTGAAGATATTATATAAAATATTTACTATATCATAGAGAATTAATATCAAATATTTTAAGAAGATATTTTAGATTAAAAATTGGCTAATTTAAATATTAACGATCTTGTTATATATTCATCGTGGGTACACAAATGATAATCTGATGTAATTGCTATATTATTCTGAAATTTTTTATTTTATATTACGCCTTATTTTCAATTAGAATATTTTATATTTCTTCGTTTCGTTTGCTCGCTTTGATTTTCATCTCCAATATGAAATAGAGATAATATTTATAGTAATATTTTCCGCCCTCTCAGCTTCACTAATTCCTATGAAGTATTTTACAAACGGCTTATTGTTAAATTGGTAAACACGGTTACTTCAGAGATTAGGTTATCGGAAACGAATTACAGGGAAAATTATCGTTGAGTTGAACAGGTATACTCGATAATCGTTTTAACAAAAAATATCTAAGTTTCATCGGTCATTGCAGGATTTGTTAAATTTGTTGCATGAGATCACAAACGGGAGTTGTTACTGCACTTTTGTCCATGCGTAATGAGCTTCAATATTGATATACCGATTCTGATTCTCCAATACTAAACAGTTGTCCTGGTTTTTAAGGCACAAATTTCGTCAAGTATGTCAAATTGACAATTATCTCCCATAATGCATATAGATATAGTTCCATGTTTAAATCAAACATATTTTGTGCATGCCTGAAACTAATTGTCGGTGAAATATTTTTGCGTAAGACATCAATACATTATTTTAGGCATAGATCATAGAATAACGATACATTTCTGAGATAAAAGAATGGGCAATTTTCAATTCAATGGCTGGTACGTTTTGTTGGCATGAGCCTAATAATATTAAACGGAGCATGCATAGTCTGATCGAAGTCATCATATGAGTGCATATGTCGATGCCTTTTGATTTTCGTAAACGTTTGAATTATCTCCACCTGTCTAACGGCCCAGCTCCAGTCTCTAGAGTCGGATTCGGAAGACAACCGTCTGTACATCTCTGTGGAGGCGAACGAACCCGACAATAATGGTCGTTGCACCAGACAAGGAAGTAAAAATAACCGAGAGTAAGTTTTAATCTTGGTGGTTGTCCTACAAGTATGAAGGCAACTGTAAGGTAGTAATCTAGTCTGGAGTAGTCTCCAAATGTGAGGAGATTGGATTATTCAAAAAGAATATTTGTTGAGTTAATCATGAGTATTATTATTCAATCTTCCACATTTAAATGCATTGTAATTGTTGTCTTGAGATTTTGACAGAAGAAAGTATGGAACATCAATTTATATCACATAATAAAAATGTCCAAACGAATTAAGAAGGATGAGGAACAAGGAACCCTGTGGCATACCAGTGGAGGGTGAGGTTGCCAACGAGAGTAAACGTCTATTACTTAAGGTATGCTTATGTAACATGATAGCATCTTAAGAATTCTAGGATGTATCGAACTCATTTTATCTTATATTGGATATTTTCCACGTTTATGCGTTCCGCTCTCTATTAGCACGGCGTCAACCTTTCAATCAAGAAACAAAAAAATAATAAATTGACGAAAAGAGAGGAAAAATATGGAAAAGAAAACGAAGAAAGGAAAAAAGTGAAATGTTTACGTTTATCTCCAAAGTATACTATTTTTAAAAGTTGGTGAAGTTGTGATTGCTCAAAGTTTTTTACCTTTTTATTCTAACACTCTCTGCACGTATGCCTTCGTCAGATAGCCATGATTTGCAACAGGCCTAACTAAAGCAGGTTGAAAATTTGTCCGTAATACTATATCACATCTAAAGGTTTTTCACAGACAATATGTGCCTCTTTGTTTCACAGGTAACACTCTACTTATAGACTACAAAATCACGATGTCCTTTAAGAATATATAAGGAATCTTACCCAAATGTTAACAATATGCATAAACGCGTTTGACTCAATAATATTTGGGTTGTTATCACAATAAACGTTTCAGAGAGGTGAAATCGATTATAACTTATGAGTATTAAATGCTATGCATTACTCTCGCTTACTCAGAGTTACATGTTTCATTGAACGGTCGATTATAAGAGACCCTAAATGACTACTCGGTTTTAGGGGATTGTACTTATAACAATAGTTACTTTTCGAAATATTTATCTTTTTTGATCGCGGTTTCAAATTATTAATGATAGTAAGTAAAAACTATAATTATGATTTAGTTTAATCAAGGAGCATTTAGACTGTATTAGGTATGTTGTGGATTTGTACTTCATTAGGTTAATCTTGGATTTTTGTAAACGCACGTTGTATTCTTGTGAAACTTTGTCATTGAGCGATATATAGAATAGAATATATGTAAAGTTGATCACTTGGGAAGACGTTTTAAGGCTTGAGATTTACAGTTATTGCGTTACATTCTTTATATTTGTAATCATGAAATATAGTTATAGCACAGTCAAATAACGATACTAATAGATCAGAATCGGATATTTTATCTGAGAGTTTCTATCATGATTTCTTTCATATCTAGTGTGTTAAACAATTCTAAAGGCAGTCATTACCCTGCTCACACCAACAACATAATTGTACAGCGTAGGGTTAAATAAGCACAAGTTTGAAAAATCCAGAGTTCCCAAATAAGTATAACGAACAGAAGGTTAATCTAATAAATCTCTAAAAATATAGAAACTCACAGTATGGCCAAAATATTTGGACTGAACACGATTGTGGGTACCATAAGAGCAGTCTCGGAAGCACGCTCGATACTAAACGGAGACACGCTTTTGGTCAAAGGGGGATCTGCTTGCTTCTCCTAGCACCTGATCCCACCTCTGGTGTTGTCCAGGGTCGTGATGACCAACTTGTATGATTTTTGTATTGACTTTAGGACTTACGAGATTGATCATGTTCGATTATCTTTGCCCTTTAGTATGTTAGTTTTTATACTACTAATGCAACCTTACTTTAACTTAAATCTAGTATAACTTGGTTCTAAAGCCGTCTCATTTAACGGTGCAGCATTTACAAATCTATGGTCACTATAAAGAATGCGTATTTAAAGACTTACAATCAATGAGAGAAAAAAAAAAACGTATTGCGATACGTGAAATCATTACACATAATGGATCGTAATTTATCCAACAAATTCTGCGAGTCTCAAATCAAAGATAATTTTGAGCTTAAAAATAATTATATGGCTAAAATGTTTATTCCTGTTGTGACAAAAACATAAAGACGATTGCTATTTCGTTTTATTTAAAATAATAAAGTGAAATTTACAATGCCGTGTTTTCAATCATTCCGTGACCAAGAGAATGACGACAGATGTTTGACACTCGAGGTTGCGGTGCTACATCATGTATTCGAGCCACTGTGTGCACGCCAAACTACAACTTTCAGCAACGCCGGAGGCGAGAGAAGACATGTGTGCAGTTGCGATAATGGGTTGGCTGAGCTCGCGTTATGAAAAATTTGTTTGGCACCACACCGTATGCGTTATGAAACTACATCTGTATAATAACATCATAATTTATGCTTATATTTCATTCTTTAAAATGCTAGCTTGTTTGGCATTTTATTGTCATATGTTTATAACTTTCCGCGCTCAACCCTTTGGCGGAAAGTAGCGGTCAATTGGAACATGCCACTTACTGGTAGCGGTATTGCTTAACGTCACCAATGAAATGTCACGAAAAAAAATTACAGCAATTGTGACATTTAACGCACACATCGATGTTCATTATCATATCATGTGTTGCGATTACAAAGTATCACTAGTCATACTGTTGACTTGATTTGATTCATACCATTTGTGTTAGACTGTCATTTCTATACGTAGATTTGACATAGCGGATTAATCTGTTTACTTTATTTCGACTACTGGGCTCACGGCGGGTGTGACACGGCTGAACAGAGCAATGCTTAGCTCCTCCATGGCACCTGATCCACCTTTCGACTTTGTCAGGAGGTCCGTGTTGCCACACACATCGATTTTGTAGATTTTTTTTGTATGATTACGTGCTATAACACCGATGTTAGACCTTCGCCATTTGTAGTTCGTACTCGACAAAAAGAGTGCAAAATAAAGAAAGAATAATAATAACAATCAAGTATTAGTTATTAATTTTTTTCTTGAAAATAAAAAAATTCAAATTGTCTCAACAGTTTTTTATTATCAACCTAAACAGTTCATATTAGCTAACATAGTTTCAAAACGCTGTACAGTAATTCTTGTAATTCATTTACCCAAACCCAACTTTGCGTGATATTGGTCTTTGCATGTTGATAAAGCCACATATCATTAAAGTAATGACAGAGCTGCCATAATATTTTATTTTTTCGCGGGTTGTAGAAAATGATATTTAAGTTTACCTGTTACACCCAAATAAAATAACCTTTGCAGCAATTTTACAAATAAAATGAAACCATCGCTATTGCGTAGTAAATGAGCGTAAAATTTAATTGCGCTCGGTGCTTTCTCGTAAATATTTATGTAAGGGGAAATCAATACAACCTGTTTTGCGCATGGCGCAAGAAATTAGACTAGAATGTAGCGTGCGAGTTTGTTTACAATTGAAAATACCTAGATTGGCCACTGATTTATCATTCTAAACGACTGGCGATTATAATGACTTCAATACGATGTAATTCAAGTAAATAGATGCAATCTCATTCTAAGATTTGTTTAAGTAGCATATAAATAAACTATCGCTCGGATGCTGTGTTGATTTGTTTAGTTCTAAAAATGAGATCGCGTTGTCACATGGTACAAAAAAGGGTGGCGCTATTACAGAAATGGGCATTTACTAGTGGACTCCACAAATAAATAAAATAATTAGACAATGTTTTGATATCTTTGAAACGCGATCGAATACGATTTTTAATTTCGAAAAAGTAATACTTTCAGATGACTTACAAAAGTATGCAAGCATTTATTTTATTGTGATGTTTGATGTAACACATGCGAGCTTGTAATCTGTTAAAATTGTCTAATGCTTTTTTATTAGGGGATTAAACAGTAAATGTAAAATATTTGCAGTATAGTTAGTCATATATAGGGTCGATTGCTGACTGTTAATTGTCCGTTCCTGACACACTGATTTTGACAGTGAATTACTGTGTTAAGCTGATGTAGACATAGGGCTCACGCTAAGTGCGATTGGTTGACAGGGTATTCTTGCTCCTACGAGACACATGATCGCACCTATGGCACAGTATATCTAGGGTCGATGTTTGTCCTTTTCCTTAATTTTGTATATTTTATAGGGTTTATGAGATTAATAACTGTTTATTTATATTGTGACATTTAGAAGTTGTACATATACAAATCAGCATTTATGTATAATGACGAATTGCTATTTGCATGATAAGCATGTAAGTGCACCGTTTAAGGGCTGGGTGCGGTAAGCATAGTACATCGGCCCTGTCCGAATGTTAAATATAATAAAATTGAGCTATGTTATGTTTTATTAGTCGAGATGATGTGTTCAAGACCTCTTGTGTATGAAAATGACTTCTGTTTCGGAAATTGCACGTGCGTCTTATAAATAGAGAGTCCAAAAACGGAGCAGTAATCCAGTATTTTCATGAAATTTAATGTTTTTGTTAAATTTAAATAAATTTTTCTATATGGTCACAACCATTTATGTGTACCAAACTTTCATAGATATAATCATCCTTTAGTGTACATTCAAACTTTAAGTAAAAGTTAATACAAAGGTGTGTCCATGTTCATTTTTGACATTTTCTATGTGAAAATTATGTCAAAAACAGTAAATTTATGAAAATAAAAGTGCGGACAAGGCTGATATGCTCTGCTTACCATGCCCAGCCCTTTAGAATTTCAATCTATTCTACACAATCATTATTATATCATTTGATGTTATGCGCATGTTCTGAATTCCTTCAAGGACACATTCCGAAGAAAAATGCATTAGAAACATCAGACAAACTATTATTTAGAAATAAGAACATAATAGTTTTCCCTAGATACCCTTTGTTGGACTGTCATTTTTGTACTAAATTTGACGACGCCGGGTAACCCCGTTTACTTTGTTTCGACTACAGGCTCACGGCGGGTGTGACCGGTCAGCAGAGGATGCTTACTCCTCCATGGCACCTGATCCTGCCTTCGCTTTTGTCCTACACTCGATTTTGTATGTGTTTTTTGGGACTATGATTACGTTTTATACTTTGTTACTTTGCCATTTTATATCATGTAAATTAAAGAATTAGAAATATTATGACTCCCCCCTTTCCCTTAATCCTACCACCCTGGAAACAATGATTTCAAACAGCGATTTATCAACTGCAGAAGGAAGTGAAAACGTCTGAGAATTTGCCGTGTCCAGATGCAATGAAGCTATTCTTAATTTTGGTGATGGAATAAACATTCTATATTTCAAATAGTGACCAAAGCGTTTGCAATGCATATCCTGTTCCCAAAATCACATATATAAAAATCATATATCAATACATAAACAATGGGAAATTAAAAGTGGCGTCTGTGGCATAATGCTGAGGTCGTCAGACTCTCGACCGAGAGGGCATGAGTTCGAGTTCTGGCCAAGGCAGGGTCAACTTTACACGAATTTCATCATTCTATCCAAGTGTAAAATGGTACGGCCATAGACAGTGAAAATCCTGTCAGAATGTTTGTGTTCTAGCGCCTTAACGGCAGGTTGCACTGAAAAATGTTCTGTTGTAAACGTCCTGCCGGCGGTAATAATGCATTGTAAAGCGCCAAACATTCGAATACGATAAAGAAACAACCCCTCGCCCCTACATCCCTGCATATAAAGGCAAAGATAACGAGCAGTGATCAATCTCGTAAGTCACAAATAGAACTAAAAACAAGACCGTGAGAAACACGGACTCGACACACCAGAGGTGGGATCAGGTGCATAATTTAGAGTTCGTGACACCTCAAACTGGTAATTGTTGAAAATGACGTAAAACATCATGCTAAGAAATATCAATGTCCTATCGTGCGAGACATTGGAATCCGTCATATCGTTGCATTTAGTAACACAATAGAGTGTGGATTTATTTTTTTATTGACATCAAGGAAAAAATTATGAAACATTTGCAAAATGACAATAGCTCCGATGAGCACTCTGAATAAATTCAGCTTTCCCATATAAATTAAACATTTGTTTTTACGGTTCTATATACTACAAGGGCTACGCATGCAAGCCAAAAAAAATCAACTCAACATTTATAACATCGTAATATTCACAACCCAGCTTTATCTAAAGTATTGACTTTGTTTACTTTATTAGACATGTCAGGAATATAAGTCAGCCTACGGTTGAAGACATCAAGACACAGTGAACGAAGAGGGGTTACCCTCGCAGAGAAAAATATTTCCCGAATTCATTAACCGAAGAACAATATCGTTCAAGAGATATTTCCTTTTTAAAGAAACATGCTAATCAATTCATTTGTAATGACAGCGCTTGAATCATGAAATTAAAAAAGTGCATGCATGACTATTTCACTGGATATTCGAATCAGGTCTATAAGATTTTAAGATTAACTAACCAACTGAGCCATATTTTTTTTATTTATTCTCAAGTCTTGCAAAACATAAAGTACTATATCACAGCCGAATCCCTTTTTTACATTCTACATTCCATATGTAGAGCATAAATGTTCATTTTACCAGACATCATGCTCTAGGAGTATATCTTTGATTCACATGCATAAGGTATAAACGCAAGAGGTAACAATACAGGTATAATATCACTTTTCCACTTTTAACCTGAAAATATGAAAAAAAATATCTGGTGAATGCTCAGTCAACTAAAAACTTACTCATTCAGTCTTACAGGAGAAAATGATTCCATCAGATGACAAGTACATTAGAAATAAGATGTTGCCTTTGTATTTCGAGATCAAAAGATTCGAGATATAATATATATAGTATATATACTATATATACTATATATTATATAAGTATATACCTATATATATATATAATATAATATATATATTATTGAAATGCAAAACAATTACCATCATTAATATTTATACGAATATGTGAAAATAAGCAAGTATTGCAGGGAGAATATATGTGATTTCTTCAGCGAATCATCTATAAAATATTATTTGATTTCTAAAATGCTTTAAATGTAGAACAAATATTAGTTTGAATGCGTTACCTGTTTAACGCCCCCAGCTCCAATCGTCTGAGTCGGATTCGCTGAAGACCACGTCTGCTTACCATCTCCTGGAGGCAAATCGAGCCCGACACATAAATGCGTCAGTACCACCAGAATCAAAGAGTAACAATAAATAAAGGTAGGTCAATGTAGTCTGTGGAGTCTAACAATTCGCAGGAAAACTTAAATAAAAAACAGACATTATTCAGAGTTAATCTATAGTATATATCCGCACCACTTTGTGTGTACTGAGTATTTTGAAGAAGCCAAATAATATGAACGTCAATTTAGCAGCCACAAATTTAAACTGTCCAAACGAATAAGAGGCATTTACGAGAGTATTAACACTCTTTGAGATGTCATTGACACTCATTTATCTCATATCTCGGTAACATTTACCGTGTTGTTTTCTGATATCTATTAGCAGCAGAATTCTCCTATTGTT
>CAJDSM010147814.1:511-17775 GCA_903981925.1 Ostrea lurida
AAGCTAACAATATCACTTATCACCAAGCTAATAATTGATACAAATTTCAATGACATTTAAATGTACATGTGATGACATCATGGATTTACTTTAGCTACATTTAGGGATCTTAGAGAAAGAAAACTGGAATGAAAGAAACAAGGATAATAAATAAATCAATAATTAATACAAGTATTACATGCTATAACTTTAGACATTGCATACTTCATTCTGCGATTCTGAGGGCAGTAACTGAGGCCTAGCGGATAGTCCATTTGAACTAGGCCTACCCTCCGGGTCCCAGCCCATATTAACCCAGAGTGGTCTATATCAATCAAGTTATTGTTATTGGCAAAAATCAGTGAAAATTGATATGCACGTATCGAACTGAACGTCAAATGTGAGAATGCAAAAACAAAATCACAACAAACCAACAGGCTAAAAACCTGTACAAGTACACGGATGGATGTACCCCCCCTCCCCCCTCTTTTAAGTAAGTGGTAAATAAGCTATATATTTGTTTCCCATTAGTACATGTGACTTTTAGCTATAGCATTGCCTAAACCCCTGGATGCGCTAAAGAAGGAGCGCCCTATTTTATCGATAGAAAAGTAGTTATGAAAACAACAAGAATAAATATTGAAAAATATTTTGAATCTTGTGTTTCTTAAGTCCTATAGATTGTGATTTCGACAAAACCCTCCCAATCTAACATATAATAAACCAGATTAGAAAAAACCCACTTGGGGATAGTATGGTATCTTTTAACCAAATAGTCATTGATGCCACATATATCTTGGGTGATGAGATTTTTCTCAAATACGCCTCGGGAACATTTTGTTGCTAATCCTCCCTTTTGTAAAACGCCGAGAGTTTTTCTGATTCTGAAAGAATGACTATGTTTAAGCACTTTAGGTCAGCATATTATAAAATTTATTTTGGTTGAACTCTTGGATCATGATTCCTTCTCTTAGATAAAAACTGCAATGGTACCGTGACTTGCCTCTCTTGGCTTAATGAACATAAACGCTATTACAAGAATGAGCTAAGAATTGCTAATTACAAAACGACAAAAACATGGTACAAAATGCACTAACCCGTTTCCAATCGGCAACCGGCAAAAATTTTTGAATGAATGTTCAATCATGCCTGTTTTTGTTTATCCATGAAATAGTATGTCATTAAAAATTACTGAACGTATGCGGCCAATTCTATCGTCGATGAGATAGTGATTTTTGACCCTCTTGTATAAAGTTACACATTGGTCCTTTACAGAGAATTTTATGATTAACTTCATAATCCTTTATACCTGGATCAACAATAAATAACTAGGTGAGGATATTCGGACGACCCATCCCTAAACCAGGAAACCTAAAAATGTTTTTGACAGTGTATGATAAATACTGAAAGCTTGACGATTTCATACACTCTCCCCAGCAACCAAGCATGAAAGAACGCTAGTCTAATGAAACGATTAAAATGTATAGTAATAGAGCACGGAGCATTTGTATTTGAACCTGACGTATCTCCTTAAAGATTTGTTAGGCTTAACGCCTGTGTGTGGGGCATATTACAGACTGGCGCTGTAGGCCGACGATTATGAAAGACGCTATACCAGATTGCTATGTATCCTGGCAATCACTGTATCAAAACTCAAATACAAATCAAACCGATTCAGCGATCCCTGATTCACCGTCCCGAGTGATTATTGAATGCACTAGTTGTCGTCATATAAATAAAATAGATAAGAAACTGCATTTGAGTGACGTTCAGTCGTAAGGGGAAACCGGTGCGTCTTTTCACCGCCACCTAGAACCCAACAAAGAACCACAAAGACACCCCATGTGTATGAGTGAGAGAAATAACAGCCAGTGGACGTCTTATAAACAAGGAGGGCCAGCAGGCCTTAACCATGATTGCGGATCCAGGGATTTGTCTGGATACAAGGAGGGCAGTCCTGTATGGACAAAGGGAGACCTGCTATACTCACTGGCCCATTAAAGATCACACATAGCAGATGATGATAGCCAAGTGGGGCCCGAGGGGGGGCTGGAAGCCCACCGGAAAGCTTGTACCCATGTATATGAATTACTTTAATTTGTTTTATATTAACCTTAGGTCAGCGCTGTGGAGAGGTCTGATAAATGGCGTGGGTGTATGGAGTTGTGTTTGTTTCAACTCTAGTGTATCAACAGAGGCGTTGCTTTCAGCGCATAAACTTTTCTCAGCAATAAAAACATTCTGTAGCATAATTATCAACGTGTCTAAGTCACATACTATATTGCTTTAGCTTGCATTTGTGTAATTGCTGACTGGGGGCTAAAGTGAGAATTGGCTTGGTTGAGATAAAGTTGTCCAGTAAACAGTCAGAGCTATGAGGGGAGGGCAGGCATTCATGATGGTTGTCAGAACTGGACAAAACTCAAACTTCCAGCCGGCCTACTTCTTCATCGTTAGAAGGGAATTTTAAACAGAGAAACCTGGAGGAGTTCGAGCAACTATTTGCGTGATTTATCTTACAGCCTCGGAATGGCACGACAAAGTATGACAAATTGAAAACAAAGGCTATTTTACTCGCATATTGATTGGTCCTGATGCCGTCGGAAAGTATCCACAAGTCACTTTTGAATGTCAGGTGCCGATCGTCAGCGGCACAATTAAAGCTAAAGCCCGGTGTAGTGGAGAGGGGGATAATTCAAAGACCCCGCTAATTGGTTAGTCCAAGGAAAACAACATTAAAACCTCTAATTTCGAGCGTCACATTTCTCAAAATTCTCCCGACTTGGAACAGAATCCTCTGGGAATCAATGACAGTTACCGCTCACACAGATCCTAAAGAATAAGGCACACCATATCATGCGAATTTGGTTGAATCAAAGGATCTCCTCCTGACTTCGAGATATTAATAAATATGTGGAAGGGGATCCGAACATGTGACAGTGTAGAAGAGTCGCTTTCTTAGTTACGATGGGGAGCTCCAGAGCTGAACCCGGGAGAAAAGCGCGTCGGAAATATGCTCGAGCGGGCTGTAGGCCACTATTTTACAAAACACAATCAATATGAAGATGATGTCAGAGAAGCCGGCACATCACTACAGCTGTGTAGACGCTTATAGGAATTGAAGAGGGAAAACATAGGCTCTTACCAAAAATGTAGTGCGTGTTCGGGAGAGGTAGTGAGCACGGTAGAAAAACCAAAATGTGGGGCAAAAACTTGTTGGTTAAACCAATTTCCACGATACCAAGAAAGATACTGATCCAAAACGCAATCACTGGTAAGCACTGTTACAGTGCCTCAAAAGAAGATACAATCACTTCTGTCCAAGATGTTTGCTAAGAGATACTCGGGCGAATCTAATTGGGTATACTAAGACCTACGCGGACAAAAGCCCAGAATACAAACAGTAGAAAACGATTGACCCTGAAAGACAGACTAGCAAGCGTACGAGTGGCAGGTCGGAGCGAGCGAGTGTGAAGCTGGAACACCTGAGATAAAAAACAGTAGGACTGGACAGGGCAAAACTCACAAAAAGTGTAAAGATGTATATAGACACCTTGTGATGAACTAATTGAAACACTGGGCGCAGAGGTGTAAATGTTGTCATATTCCAAAGCCCACGCCAAAACGTGTTGATTTCGCTTGTTTCAAGTGGATAGAGCGTCATAATTGAACAAATCAAGGCAAGAAATGACTTGTATCTTATTCGGGACATGGCATAAACCATGTTGGGAGAATGAGGAAAGCGATACCTTTCGGCTGACGTACAACAGTTGAAGCAATTCTGAGCACCACCCTAAAGTGTGAATTCCATGTTGTGAAGTGGGAAAGAGATGTCTCAATCAGGTGGCTTGGAATTATGAATCCGTGTTAATTTTGATCTCCAAAATACTAAATTGAACAAGGAATAAATACAGTGAGCAGTGCAATAGCTATCAGGATGCTTCAAGGAGACATTCGCGAGACATATTTGAGGAATACGTGGAAAAATCTGAAAGGAAAGCACACGATTCAAAGTCCGACATAAGATCGGTGAGTCCTGTAGTGCATGGTTTCCAAGAAAAACTACCTCTATACAATATAAGAGCAAGTTAGGCTGAAGTTAAACTTCGAATGGATGTCACAGAAAATCATTCAGAAAAATACAAGAGCCGAGTGAGTTGGATTAACTCGATAGCTAGTAGTATAGAATTAATATCCCAACAAAGTTAGAGTATGATTTAGACCCTAAGAAATCTGAACAAAAGCTGGCTAAAACCGAGAGAGGCAGGGTGTCGGCCGCAGGAGGAAACGGGGGGATAAGAAGAAGTTTGGCATCAAAAGTAGCTGGGAGCGATCAAAATTTTCAGTGACAGTGAGTGTGGCAGTCGTCGGATTTGGCATATTTCAAGCTGACGAGGAAAAAAGTTCAAAAAATCCTCCACCATCTACGTTCAACAATACTCGCCCTTTTCGGCCAGGATACTACAATACTTGCGAATCCTGAGGAAGCCCAATGGCGAATAAATTCCGGCACACCAAACGCAAAGCAATTATTACAAACGGACCGATAACAGGCCAAATGCTTTGGAGGATATTGACGGTTGGCGAGACTAATCATGGGACGCCCAATATTAGTCCATCTGGGTGGAAACAATGATGAATAAAATGCAGACACAAAGCGTTCGGAACTTAGAAAAAGTATTAGAGAGGAGCAAGCTTAAAAAATATAAATTTGCCAAATTTGAAACAAGGCAAAGTTGTAAAATCGGGATGTCTTGAATAGTGAAAGTAATCATTGGACATATTTTCTGCAAGAACGTAGAAAATGAAGCCCTGATCCAGACAAAAGTCACAGGACACATAAAAAGAGATGGAACAACTTCCGCCAAGACACAAGAAGGAGCTGCAAAGACTTAATATGAGGAATGGGTAGAGAACTTACGTTCGCGAAGGAACTCTCAATCCAAATTTAGGCGATGACAACAATAGGTCCCTACTGCGTCAGCTACCTAGAAAAAACAACGCCAAGGCACTGGGAGGAGAAAACACCGATGGCTTGCTACGAGAAAACTCAAAGGAGTGCCTTACGAAGCCACACATACTCTGTTACAGATACTAATGATTGGATAAATAAATGACGTTACAAATGTCGATCGCAACCTCCCATCCGTCAGAAGGTATCGGCGCATGTCGTTGCTACAAATACGCTACTGAAGCCCCCGTCAAAGCGCTAAATAACTACTCTCCATAAATCATTATACCTTCAAAGCACGAAAGATGCACATACTCAGTGTACAAATTAAGAGACCAACCCTAACTTCTTGTCAATGGCGTAGGCCTTCAGTATAAAACACCCAGTGAAACCAAATGCCATCTATACACACCCAGTGTGCAACTGTAAGTAATTACATATATCATCTTAAAACAATCAGAGATGAGATGAGCTGGGTCACACTTGAACCCAAAGTAATCGAGTTTATGAGAGATAAATAAATGAAATATAAACACCAAAAAGTAAGATCGTAATTAAGTATACGAAGGATTCTAAGTCTTCCTAACTGCATAATAAATGAAACCTCACCTAAATCCACGAGTCTAGGGTATGCATCGATTTGTTTTGACAAAAGAAATGCAAAAATTTTACAACCCCCTCACCCCCCAAAATAGACACGTCCAAAAGACAGTAAGAGTGCCAGGTTGCGGTAAATATGCCTTCCGGAATAAACAGATAGTAGGTCCGGACAGCAAGTCTGAAGATTCGTGAGATCCCAAATATGGGACCACCCAGAACTATATGCCGAATATCCCAACACCAGGATCACTGAGTCGTCAGCGACTGATAATTAATTTGCTGTTCCCAGTAATACCCCGTGTATACGAAAAAAATTTGCTAAACTCCATTAAGAATAAACACTGGAAAAATATTCTAAGTTGTAAACAGGAAGTAGTGTCGGACAGGTCTGAAAATCGCGATCCCACGATTAGGGACCACCCGCTGATGATGGATATCAAAGGTCATGAGGCCCTACGAGAATTAATTGCCTGAGAAAGCCAGCTGTATTACGAACCAATTTGTGCTTAAAACAATTCCCCATTAAAAGTACAATAACACAATTAACGAAAAATATTGTCTCCCAGTTGGTAAACAGAATAGGTGGTCGGACAGGTCTGAAATCGAATCCCCCTGACTTTATGTGATTGGTTATATAAAATATTTGAGGAGATCCACACTCTACACCCGCCTAATGCATCCACACTGCAATATAATTATAGCGCGGAAATATCAGAACACAAGGTTTCTAAGGATATGCGATAACAGAGAAAAATGTAACTCACCGGAGAGACCCTATGTAAAAAAGTTTATGTCTAAGTAAAACGAACACACTTTCTTCTAGCACCACTCCACTATAGAACAGAGCGTGATGATATAGACGTAGAGCATACGATGCTGACAAAAAGACTCATTATTATATCCTAGAACTCTAAAGGCTTTAAAAGCATCAAGGAAACTCTGACATCAAGGAACTCTGTGCAACAACCAGCGCATTGCTACTTGATAATACGTAGACCTCACCATAGCTCAAACAGGTATACGACACTCGCGACTCGACCAACGAGAAAGACGAATAAAATACAGAACGTGATTCTATCTAGGTTGAACAGCACACTTAGAGCGAAATGAATTTTTATTTCAACTCCTTAGTGTCAAAGCTAACTGGATACACAAGTAGAGAAGTGTAGTATTATCGCTGCCCGCTCGCTCTCTCACAGAGAAGACCGAAATCACGCGCAACCACTCGTGAGTTCGCCACACAGATTTTCTAAGCCTCGATAGAGCTCGACGAGAGTTATAAAATGAGCGCATACGTCCTGGGCAGAGACGGCATGCGCGTCACAAGACTATCAGTCCAAACAATGCCACCCAGACACACCAACAACACTAAAACCTTACTGAGAAAAATCTATTATAACAGAGAGATATGGTAAGATTTGGATGTATTCATTGAACCCAACTTATGGGACTCTGAGTAACTGTTTGCGGTATTTTGCGCTATAGCTATATTATAGGCTCTGCTACGATTTCATAGACCTGACCACCTCAGCAGTACCCAATATGTGAGAAGAGGTAACCATGGTTATTATCCTATGCGTCGAGTAGACAGCTTTGGACTCTTAGCATAACAGATACCTTAAATCCACTCAAGTATAGGCGTGAGGTACAGACAAGAGCTCATTAATGCAATCACAAGACCACTGAGAGCCGCGTGAGTAGGGAAGTTTCCATTATTATCCTTAGTCTTTACATAATATTAACAATACTATCATGACAGCAGTTATGAATCTCGCTAACCCATTCCCAATGTACACTAATAGTACTCTTAATACATATATAAACTGCAAAATTTCATAAGCAATGCTATCTCTGTGCTAAAAGTACACATAGTTACTTATGACCGAAACGGGAGTTAACCGCTCATTATATCAGAGTGAGACACAAGGTGCGCGCTGAACGAAACATTATACTCCTAGACACGAATGTGTGATAATCTCCCGACTAGCCAATGACACCCACCACACGTTGAAGGATGACAACGAGGTCTCAACTCAAAGTATTAATATTTCGAATGCAACCCTTAAGAAGTACGTGCTAGAAAGCCTAGTGATCTACAATTCCCTCATCACTCGCCACCAATGATGAGTCACCTACTCATATATGTACATATTGTCTTTCTGATAGTGTTATAGTGAGCTGATATAATAATAATAACTTCCAACAAACTCAACCACACCTACATTCGTGTCGAGTACAAATCCGAAATGAGAGATAGCGAGAAGACAGCTTATACAAAGTTGGGTTTAACGGTGTGACCACCAGATATAGAAATGCGAAACGAGGTGATCAGGTGAGCAATTGAATCTCAATCAATTTGAGAGCAATCTATTTATTTTTCAGTATAGAATTTTTACAATACCATGATAAATAAAACTAAGTTTCTACACAAAATAAATACCTTATTAGTTTGAGGCAAGCCAACAGTAAGGATCCTATGTATGTTACACATAATTCCTTCACACAAGCATCACACGATTCACCATCGTTATCACCTGCTCTAATTCCAATCCGTGTAATAAGTGAGTGATGCGGGATCACGCTATTATACAAGCTCAAAACTTCTATCTCCAATAGAGAGAGAAACTCCATCCTAAGTATAAGGTATCCTCTATCATAGATACAATTATTAGAAATACTTATGACACGAGCAATCTCCAAGCGTGTGAGTGTGACAAATCACTAAAATCAATCTCTCCAATAACGATGAGCATCCTAGTGAAAATGTTACAGTTAATCTAACGTATCCAAACACTATCCTTCTCCATATCATGTGACCTTGCCTACACCCTCGGTTCGAAGTCGCCTATATTGAAACTAAGAAAATTTCTACCTCAGCACGTGAAGTGTTACACTGGATGCGCAGACTCGCACCCGAAAGAAGTAGTTATGATTATACATTACATAATATATTATTCTTGTCTCTTATTAGTTTTAAGATCTAAGAAGGACCATTTTCATTACATATTTACTGAAATTTTCATAGTATTGATGTTTATTATAATTATCTACGCATGCTATTACATTTTGATGGAATTAGTCGCCGGCTTAAGTGAGCTATCTCTTAGAATGCGTCTAAATCGTAGAATGTGAAAAACAGCTGATCGATCAGTGAAGAGTACTTGTCGTAGAAGCCCGTCAACGTCTATTCAAACATATACCGAATCAAGAGAATTCAATTTCTTTACTATCATTCAACAATGAAGTAGATTTGTCAATGAACAACATAACTCCCTTATGTCAAATGAGATTGATCCATGGAGCCAACAGCCCATTGAGCCATGAGACGAGACACTCAATTAAAGATTCAATCACTAGTTCCGTCTATCTTGCAGTAAGTATAATTCCATCTTCACAAATCAACTATTACATTTCACTATTGGACTGATTTCACATAGTAAGACTCAATTAAGTTACATTCCTCTAATGGATATGATAACCGGTCCTCGCGTTGTGACGTACTCTTCGTTAAGAAATTTGAGAAGTACCCGTGCAAGTGACGTCCCACTGTGGTCAATAATTATAAATATAACATTAGCCTCTAGAAGCTCAAGTTACATTACACGATCTGGTCTCTACGTCACACCACAAGACTTTTACGCTCCGCTCAAATGCTATGGATAAACTTTCGCCTAGAGAGGGTAGAAGTTAGGTCCATCGACTCTAGTTCATAAAAGGATGAATCGAGCTCCGTTTGTTACGTTTTGCGACTATGTAACCTCCGTGGTGTATATCTCTGTAATGCTTAAATTCCTCCTAGTTTGAAATCCTACTCAGTCAGACTCACCATAAGTCGAAACATAACGAATCTAACCACTATGATAGCGCCTTTCCAAGACCTTATTATCAGAGTGTAGTATAGAATATATATCTTCGTTGTGCCACAAAATTGATTAGAAGTAATCGTCGCCGAGGTTGCTCTTTCAACTTATTGATCTATCTCTCTATTTCCACATTCCTGTTTCCACGGTACCCTCTGTCAATGCCTTTAAACCAACAAAGTGTAAGAATATTGGATGAGTGTGGGTACGTGATAGATATGTAGCTTGTTTTCTCTAGAGTGCCATCTCTGCAAAAAATTCAACAATCCATATCTACATCAAGTGAGCGTTCACTAGTGTGTTTTAAATACGATGAGACTTACGTGGTGTAATCTCCACCACCTAGAGAGTGAGTCAGAACTCTAGATCATCCATGATACGTACTAGTATGCACATCACACTAAATTGTCTAGAAAACACGAGACAAATGGTATGGTTCCAGATTTCCCTCTCGGAAGTAGTAAGTCATTTTAATAGAACAACGATTATTAATCACCGTAGGTGCAATACATATGAGTCACTCATATTTCTAATCGGTGTCAAGCGCCATAATACCCGCGAGCGTACTCTCCTGTTACTTATCTGGACTGCTAATTATAATAATGCTGAGTTATTATAGAGAGTGCTCATAGGCTTATTATGGCTCGATTGATACTCCGAGACATAGTGTAATTAATACTATAGCCATTATTGTGACCCACCACAGGCGCACATGATGGCGCTCCTAACTGTTGTGCCTTTATCGATATGTGTGTTTAACTTGATCATAAAGTGACCTATGACTGTAGATCAAAAAACTCTGTGGTTCCACAACATAACATGAAATTCATGTCTGTTATGATTTATATTCACAGTTTTGCATTATAAATGGCTGATCTAATGATACCCTGTATGAGGCGGCTATCTGAGTGCCTTCTAAAAAACCTCCGTGTACCATCCCGGCCTCAACATTTGCGTTAAGATCATGTTCACGTTCTCTAGTAGCCCAGATTCTGTATCTCAAACACTATGCATGATAGATCATCCGCTTAACATTAATTTTGAATACTCAAAAGTATATATTGCCTTCCCAGCATATATTATGACTACGTATTCTGCATTGATGGATTCTTACAAAGATATTGACAGTAACATCAAGGGTAAATCCTTAGTCTAGACATGACGAGACATCGGTGACTTTCGAATTACGTGCGTATCATAGTGACAATATAGGTAAATCAATTGAGACACTGTGAACTCACACGCGAAATACTCCTACTTGAGACCTTTAACCCATCCATACCCAAGACTTGCATGTGTTTTCTTGCGGTGATCTTCATCATACTGGATCGAGTGTAGTCGATTCCGATGAGTCCAAATCACACACTTAGCACTAGTATTGACAAGAAGTTCTTAGTTCGGAAACTTATGACATGCTAGCTCATATTTCTCGATTCATATTCTTATAATACACTATAAAGATGTCTCTATTATACTTTTTAATATTGCTGCAGAAAGAAATAATAGTCTAGTAAACAGAGATTAGCATGCGATATCAATGACATATATATCCATGTACTTTAGAGTGCACTAGTAACAGCGTAACTACCTCTCAAGACGCCACTCGATGACAACTTGTCATCGCATTCCGAGAGAGTGATGAACAAGTTACTCTAGACCGCTCCGCGGACATATATGCTCAGAGCACGGCTTATCACTAACTTTTGACTCCATAAATTCACGCCCTGCATATCTCCAAAGTGTGACTAAAAACACCTGCATAATAATCATCATCTGTCTAATGCTGTAGTCTTGAAATATATCGCAAGAAAATATAGGTACTTTTCAAATACAGTAAAAATAGTTTACAAGGGCAGAGATCTGCACACTCGACCTTTAGCATTCGATTGTCGTCGCGCTGACATTGCAAAGACCCACCAATTTTATCAGATAGACTGATTCTAACCATCAGCAAGTAAACCCGATCTTGCCATATTGGCTATAGTGTGCTCTCTATATTCCCTCTCCTCCTCCTTGAGATCTAACTTCTGAGTAGTCTCCTAATACATCGTCTCACGTTAAGATCAGTGCGTGTTTGGATGTACAATAGCTTCATCGTCCCTCCCATTAATCTTTTGGAATGATAATGTAATCCTCCAGATTCTCCATTGAGATACCGGTATATGTTGTTCACTCTGTTAATTCCTATAAGAATCTCTATTGTGCCATAGCCTATCCCCTATATCTGATAATGCGTCTCTCGCGAGATTTACAGCGTCCTAGACCGTTTCTGGTCGATTACTTGCTGTCTTTAAATATTCCGGAGTCATATGTCGCCATCTAACCTTGCTCATGTCGTAGAGCGTATCGATCCGACCTTCACTCGTCTCCCATTGCACAATCATAGTACTGTGATTGTCAATACCAATACATGAGTAATTTAGACCAATATCCATTGCGATCTACTTTTGTGTCAGAAACAATCTCCCCTGCATTCATATGCTCTTTTTAGTAAACAATAAGTGTGCGCTTGTAGCTCACTGTAATTTCCTATCTATAAACTTTCATATTTTATCCCACAGTAGTATTAACACTCCATACTCTGTGCATACTCGCGTATGCATAGAGAGGCACAATAAACATTCTCAGTCGTCTCAAACCCGTCCCCAAGAGTTTTAGCCTTGGTAATGTAGTGACTAAATTCCCATTTTAACCATCACCTTTCTCTCTCACCAATCTTTATCTATAATATATTAATACCGAACGCTCCGACCGGAATCACCATGTTAGCCATATGAGTGGCATATATTTCTCTCCCAGTCCTAAAGACCCACCGTTTAAAGTAACTAGATGATACCCCTCCAATAAAACGATTTTTAATATAGTAGTATCCCTTTGATTTGAAATAATTCTTCGGTATATCATATCTCCTTATTTAGAGTGGACTGCTACACCAGACGCACCGAGAGTATATTTATGTGCCCAAATTGGTCATCTCGCTAGTATCTTACACTGCGCAAAGGCAGCTATCGTGGTATTTAGAAAAAAACGGTAAGTGTAAAGATTATGTTTTGTAAACATCAACTCTTACTATTTTGTGCGGAAACCATGAGGAAATTTTTCATTAGAATTCAACTAGCTCTCAGAACTTCAACGTTACAACCCGAAAAATGGAATCCGTATAATTTAGATTTAAGATGATAAGCCATTATGTATATGACTGTTATTGTTAGAAAACAGTGCTAATCTGTTCTCCATTCGAGTTAATACCTACCCCTTGGCGTCCTTACTTCTCGCCCTTACATATCAGTCTTATACAGAATGTGTCGCAGCGATCGATTGTTACATATTCTCTGTCCAGTTTACCATGCTCTCAGAGTGTTATGTGTTATATCCTATGACGAGGTACTCGCTATAATAAATTCAATCTAAATACTGCGTAAAACTTATGTGGTATGTTACTTATCCGTAGCCCTATTCCAACAGTCCCGATATGTCTTAAACAGTCCGCATCCACAACTCGACCTCCTGTACATCTCTGTATAATATCTATAATCTTGATCACAATCGTATATTATTATCCTCACGTCTGTACATCCATGTCGTTGTGTATTTAATCTTCCTCATATACACCTTCACAGACTCTTTTCGTAATCCTATTGTTACCGTCTCTAATAATAATTGCTGATTTTACGACCAATTACTCTAACTGCTGATTGATTATGGATGTCATCCCTGCGCTAAAGATCATCTGTTAAAACCTAATAGCAGGAATAACAATTCTATATCACAGAAGTCTTTGAGTGACTTTTAATCATACGATTGCGTGGCCTTCCCTTAATAAAGCTTAGTGATTTATCTCTCCAATAATACCTACCGAAATACAACAGACTTCTTTCCCAGACACTGTTACACTTTCCTCCTCCCGAATCTCCATCTCTATTGCATGAGCCTCTGTCTGTTACATTTTCTACGAGTTATTCTCTGAAGAATTAAAGCAGTCCATTCTATATTATGAAGCATCTGTGACTAACCTACCTAATCCGAGTCGCTGACTTAGCGTAGCTTGCTTTCAATAGCAAACCAGGATCTTTGAGCATCTACACAATGAAGACTGCATACTGACTTTCCTTATACTCCTTAGGATAAATGCGCCCATGCTACCTTGTATAAATCGCATCGGTAATGCCCACGTAGCTATATAAATACTCAACTTCACTAACCAATACTGTGCGCTGGATCCAAACAGACACCCTATGCTCCCGTCCCTGACCCATTCACATCCACACCGATAATAGAGCAAAACACACACCACTGTGATCAGCATTGTTTAAAGTCCCAATTGTCCTTTTGTAGGCGGTCACCGCGGCAAAGATATGATCTCGATACTCCTTGTGTTCTTCTCATATCGATGTCCGAGTATCTAGAAATCAGCTGTCCGCACCATTTAGGCACCTGAGTACCCATGACATCCACCTAAGTATAGAAAAAAAGTTGTCTCCCATTTTCAGAATACACCTACAAAGTGTTAAGCAATTATGGGGGTACGAACTCACGTGTGCTTCGAATTAGATCTGTGATGTAAGCTAAAGTTTTGCCGTTGTGTTTTATTTGTGAAATATTTCAATTGTTGCTGCACCGCTTCTGACTACAATTCGACAACATGTAGCAATTCAGTAACGTATTTCGTGGTGTGATTTTGACACACTAAAGATTATCATAAATCTCTACATACAAATGTTATAGTAACCAACAGCGTTTTAGATTTTGAACTAGCACTCTTGACCACAACCGTTTACTCACATACATCGCAAACAAACGACTTGATATCTATTATAAGCATACATTCAATATCAAACGAGTAGTCCCTAGGCTATAGCTTTATATACCTTATGTTTATGTTTTTATGCGTCTTTATGGTACCCACAGTCTCAAGACTGTCTCACTCTTGATTTCTGATCTTTATAGTCCAGTTGTAACCACAGACAGTAAACGTGTAATCCAACTTAAAATCGTTTTCGATATAAGAATATTGTCCTCCGTACCGCACGTCTATAATACTAGTTTCCGTGTGGAGTGTGTAGATACGTTATATTTTCCTAACAAAAAGTCGTTTTTCGTTCCTCTAGTCTGATCGCAGTTATACACTCATGTGCGTACAGAGTGCTCTTTGATGTGACCGATCAATTGATCGAGACCCACTTCTATCTTCCCCTACAGAATCTCTGAACAATTTAATTCAAGACCTATAAATGTCTGCGTTTTATTAAATACTTTTAATAGTGTCATATCATTGTGCTAGATAACAAATAACGATTACATGTACTCGAATATGATATACTATACACTAAGTCACATATTCAAAAATATAATAACATAATACTCTGAACATATACACGTGTGCTATCTAACACCATACTCCATCCGCTCTGTTGGATAGATAGTCCTATTTATAGTCTCTGTCTGATTGTCGTAGACCATGCTGAGTATTATCCGTACATTTTACTGAGCTGATCGCTTATGGTTATTGGAAGCAAGCTTAGTGAGGATCTTAAATAATCTTAGATCTCCTTTTCGAAGAGATAATGCGTATAATACAAACTATGATATTCATGACGCGTCTCTACTGATAAGAATCTCCACTTCCGTCCCTCTACCTCCTCTCTCCTCCGTGTGCGTCGGTTACTGGCTCTTCTCGTCCCGTGCTCCCTGTACATAGCTACCATCTTCCTACCCCTTGTGTACTCGTCTTACTCATTCTTGCTCTCTCGGGATCTTCTTAGCATGCTCAGTCACTCGTGTTAACTTCCGTGAACATTAGTCTTCCCACCGCATTTTCTCCGTTATGGAGTCAGCCTTCTGGTAAGACCTGCTGTCAACACCCTCCAAAGGGGCTCGTATACGCCTCTGTGGCAACCTCAAACTTGCTTCCATACATCTCGTCGCATCCCATTTACTACAACCCTTCTTACTTACTCTCTCTCCGTCATACTCCCATATTGCTAGCCTCTATTCCCTCCTCGTACTCCTCTCCCTACATCCTCTCAATTTCGCTCTCTACGATCTTGCGTCCCTCTCTCTTGATCTTTAGTATTATTGTCATGTTCAGCTCTTACCCGTAGGACATCCATTGTTGCACACTTTCGCATTTATCCTCTGCCTCCCGATACACTATCTCGCGAGTGCAAGCGAGTCTTGCTACTATTAACCACTAGTCAGAAAAGCATTTCAATTAGTTATGTAATGATCAACTATTTCCTCGATGCTCGCTCTCATAAGCGACTCACTCTCCGTCATCCACCCACAATTATCTGCGTGTATAGCTAAATCAAATAATGTGAATATTAAATAGTAACCCAATCACCTTTATACTTTGCGGACCACCCACAAACGCCCTCTTCTCTTATATAACTTAGAGAACTTTCATAATAAATTAATGGTCTGTCCTGACAGAATAACTCAGTTCCCTATATGCACATATGATCAAATATTTTTCCACTGATATACTGTTACCTCTAATGCTTTATATCATACTCCAGGACCACAACGAATGACTGGTTATATGTCCGATAGCCGACCACTGTAAAGACTTTCTTATCCAATATCACAATCCGCCATCGTGCACGTAAACATCCAAGGTTCGTGATTGCTTTAAGAAGAAGGTATGTAAAATATGAGAGTATTGTCGTATCACACTAATCTCTATGCCACAAATCCTCACTATGGCGTCTAGAAGTCTTTTGCTCTTCTATCCAATATTTCTATATGACCAGGCCTACTAATCGCGTTCTCACAGATATCTCGGAGATCACTAGAAAGAAGAGAGGAATTGCTAACAACTACGTGTGAGATCCTTTCCATCTCCAAGCTATGTTAAAATGCGCACCATACATTAGAGTAATGAATATTAACCACCAACTTAAGTCCAATCCTTAGTCACCTCTGAAAAAGAACAACGATATATCGACATCGGGTGCTTGAAGCAAAGATATTGGTGTATCTGAGCCTAATTATATGGAGAACTATGACATCATATTTTTCAAGATACACCACTACGTACCCGCCGGAGTTATGGTGTTGAAAGCCGGACTGAGTGTGAGAGTGCGCTAATGTATTTAGATATTCTCTGTACCAATAATCCAGAGTAGTGAGAAATTCTATCTGAAGATTTGTAACCGATTCATGACTAACTCAGTGTATGCATTACATTCAGAGCGACTGTTTTTAATTTATTAGCTTGCAGAAGCATGCGTTTTAATTGTAGCGAACGCAACACCAGGCCAACCAGTCAATATTATATGCCCATGCACCTACCTCATATACCACTATGAAAACATATCAAGTCAAGGCTTTCCAACGGGTCAGTTGAAAGTACCCTTAGAAAATTACTGAATAGATCAATAACACAATCGAAGCTAATTTTCAAAAATCAAAGACAATAACGGATATGAACATCATTTTGCTGAGAAAGTTATCACGCCTCGAGATACTCCTCTCATACGGTTGCATCTTATTGATAATATCACGACCTTAAGTGCGAAGTTTAAGCAGTTACTCCAGATACCTTATTACGAGCAGCATCAGAAACCTGTTTAAGGAAATAACTAGCTGTACGCATGATTTGTGTCGGCTATCTCACCCATACCAAAAAACCTGCCAACACTTTCGCAACTAGACGTTCACGCTAGATTCAGTTCTACCCACCTCCTATGATCGCGCTCGTCTCGCACAAAATGATCTCTCACCTAACGAGCATTATTCTGAGTATGTTTTCCCAATTCCAATATCATTAGATAGCACTCTCTCAGCGTTGTACGATATACGACCGCGCACTGCGCACAAAAGGTCCTCCTCGCAAACACTCACACTGTGAAGTAGAGGCTGATCCAGGCCAC
>CAJDSM010147823.1:59-21497 GCA_903981925.1 Ostrea lurida
GAAAGCAGAGCAAGAGGAGATAATCTATGGATAAGATTAAAAGATGTATAGTAAGACATCTACACAAGCTACCTTGGGAGAAAGGAAATGGATGATTATTAAATATTCGAGTTCAAAATTATCTTATCAACGATGGAAGCCGCAAACGGGTCTCTCTTCCACAGGGGGGAGTATAGATTGGAGAAAATAAACAGTATAAAATAATGGGGAGACATTGAGACGTGTGTGAACGATCATATTTTAATGAAATCTTCTTCTTTCTTCACTTTATGACTGGTTGTTCAACTATTGCTCCCAATATCACTTAGAACTTAGCACAAGAGAGAATCCCTTACGTACCTTGAGCTGGCTACCTATCGCCATAATAGGAAAGTCATAGTTTTGGTCCGATATGATAGCCTAAAAGCCAGTGCGCCTTCTCTTCCGAGCAAAGACGGAGAAAATTAGCACATATATAGCTGAAAAATACACTCACACTCGAACCAACTTTGACAAAAATATGATAAGTTATACTGTTTCTTTCTCTTTAAATAAATCCCTCAAAAAATTCACAATCCTATACTATACACCGGAGATAATACCGTTTCATTTTTGTAAAGCTTCTCAAGTGCTAAAGACCTATTTAGACAATCTGGTTTCTGCTTTTCGGCGTTCGTGTTTCCGGACATTGTAACCCACAGTCCCCTGATATGACGTATAAGAATGTCCACACAGATCCTGCTTAGTATTATTAATGACAAGTTGGTATATACAAATTGATATATGATAGGTTCAACCATACAAATATACGGCAAAATTAACTACGACAGTACACGATCATCTTTCAATAATTGGAAAACGTTAGAGTTGAACACTAAGAATCAAACACTTGAGGGAACAAGAGACGGGCATAATCACAGAAATATAATTGGTAAAAATTATTCACTGAGTGGTTCTCCCATCTTGAATCAACCAGCTACGCTGGGAGCTGGGGGCCGAGCGGGCAAAATAAACTGCCCAATATTAGTGAGCCAATTTTTCTCAAGAAATCTTCTCATCTTGTACTATACTGCACATTCGGTCTTTGTCAATGACGCGATACCACACGACCAAATACTGCATGTAGTAGGGATAGGTTTTGATCTAATTGAGGCTAAACAAAAAGTGACTATTTACCTCAACAAATTTGTTCCAAACAATTCTAGCAGTATAGCGTTCATTAGTTGCTTTACACGCTATTTCAGCACCGGGTTGTTACTTGTTGCAATCGACACACAATGTGTGAAGTGTCTAGTAGCTCATACCAAGTCTTCATCCTTTATTTCAAGACATAAATTGAATGGGTTGCCATCGAGTATTACAACATCAAAGCCAGAATCCACACGATACACATTTCAACATTAAAGCGGCATTCTTCTAAGCGAAAGGTTAGTGTGGGTAAGATCTCGATGTCGGTTAGACACTATTTGTTATGGATGTATCGATGCAACAAGTATGTATAGTAATACATCCGCATTGTCGAAAGTTTGAACTGAATGAGAGAGAGGCACAGATACACACTCACCTATTCCCACCAAATTACAGCTCTATCTCCAGCCGCTCTCCCTCAGCGCCCTACGCACAACACCAGCTCCTCTTTACCTCCCTCTACTCCGGAGAATTAGGAATCTAATATGCTATTACTTCCTAAGCTCCATATACTTATACAATGTACCAGTATTGTTCAAGCAGAGAGTATATGTGTAAGAGTAGTGGAAAAGCTCGAGTGAAGGGAATCCAATTAACTCCTTGTCTATTCCTTCACTCCAATTAGGGTCTCAGCCTAATTAGGTGAAAAAATACTTTTGCTAATAATTAAAAACTAGCACATAATTCTTTATTTCCATTTTTATCACAATTCCCTTTTCAGTAACCTCTCTTCACAATCTGCGTGTCACAATTGGTGCGCCACAACAGCCATCCTTGGGATGAAGGGGATTCAACTTCAGTTTACCTATGAACGGCGCCACAGAGGCCCTTTCCCGAAGTGGAAGAATATATACCGAGAAATAGAAAAAATTCATTAACGACTTGACAAGGTTCCTAACTGTTGTAAACAACGAAGACGTGCCAAGATCTCCGCAGGACAAAGGCTTTACCTACTCCTATGTTGCACTCGAATCCTCCAAATTTATGATAGGATAGTGTGTGCCAGCTTGAGTATGTTTTGACAATCCCCTTTTGGATAAGAAATTCCTTTGATAGCTGGCTTATGCCTCTTGATTCTCGAAGCTAAACTCGAACTTAACTTTTCTAGTCTAGCACCTCTGGCTCTTTCTCAAGTGCTTTGGTTCTTTTTAGTCAATGTGAAATCGCACACTTCCACTACAATCGAATTATGTTTGAATATTTGGGACTACTTGATTTGCTTCGAAAATTGCGTGTTATCGATAAAATATATCGTCGACCCGTCTGTATAGTAGTTGCCACAAAATATTACATCTATTCTTCTAGACCGTCACTGAATCACGAAGGTTTCCTAAATGACTAATATTCATTGAATCGCTTGCTAGAACGAGTTTGTTGTATCGTCTCGTTGTCCGTTCACACCTCTACCTCTACGTCGGAATCCGTTTCTTAATTATTTTTTCGAGCATTTTATGATCTTCACCTCACACGAACCGAGCGGTGCCAAATTTAAACAAAAAGCACTTATGCGTTACACAGATCAAATCCTTTTGGTGAAGGGAATTTCAAGTTGTTCAAATGAAGGTAAGCGTTAGGGTTAATCCCTACTTTCAAAAATGTGGAATACATAATCGAAAAATGCAAAAATAAATCTGGGCTGGTCGTCCACCTTGTAAATACTATCTTGCTTTCTCGAGAGAAACCACTTAGGTGTCCACAGAAAATCTAGCGATCACAATTTATATGAGAGCAGTGCGGTTTGCTTTATCTCTTTTCACTGAGAACAGTGGAGATTCAAAGATTTTGTTCAATATCATATATCAATGAACCACAGTATCCAGCTCGGAGTACGATGGGAGTGGCCCCAATACTGGTGATAAATGACAATAGATGTTAATATCCATATTGAAGAATATTAATACCACCTACTCAAACAGAGGGAAATATCTGTCTAAAAAGCTTTCAATATCACAAGATATCTCACTGGCCAGAACATATGCGCTGAAATATTATCATTGCAAACCTCCTTAATGTTGACGGTGGAGATTCAAAGTTTGTTCAAACATCATGACCTCCCTCGGGGATTTAACGGTTTGTGGCGCCAATAGTGGGCGATTCACAACGTTTGCCTATCTCACTATAGAATTTATATACGGGAAATCTGATTCTGAATATCGAAATCTATAAATGAGCATGATTCTTCAACCAAAACTTCGTACTTCTGTCGCCTGGAGATAGCTGGATGATTCCACTACTAAGCATGTAAAGTCTTCCCTGATAATTATCATTGGACTGTAGTTGGGCAGAGGAAAGGTCCTTGTTCGAAATCATGCATCAACGACCTGATTTCATTTTTATTCAGGTACAATGTGTTATGCATCTTGTGGTTCTGGAATACAACAAAAACTTACACCGAAACCCTTAGTAAACTGGCAATGGCATGAATCAATTATGATGGTAACTCGGTGTGTGAAGATTCTATTTTGACATGAGATTGCTATGGAGTTCATTCAACCAATGAGTATTTTGGTTCTACGGTTTTGTTTTCAAGATTGCCGAGACTCACGCGGTTGTATTGAAGGCGGATGTGCGTAAGGTACTATGTAGTGCCCATGTGTATCGATGCTGTAGGAATGGTGCGTTTGTGATCACCTTAGAAATTGCTCTTGGGTATCATGTGGGGGCCGGTATACGGATTATAGGGATCAACTATTTACGCACATGCCAAAAACTATTAGTATAATTATATGGTGAAAATTTTCTTTCCTTGATAAAACATTCTTCTATGTATCACATTGCATAAGGAATAACAACAGACGAGAAGCTGGATAGATTTATTAAACGTGAAAGCTTCCTCGTCGATATGAGGAGTAAGATTTCTAAGTCGCTTGTGTAGATAAGCCTTCCCCCGCTCTATTCGAGGAAATTGGGATTGGGCCACAATAGAACCTCGGAATTAAAGTGTGCTACTATAAGTTATCTAATTGTGGGCCTTTGAGTCTGCGAGTATACTGCGTAGTGAATAGCACGATTTGCTTTCTGACATCCAAACTCTTAGTATAATAGGAAAATGACGGGTAATAAAAAATTTTTTCATTTTCCACGCATATGCCAAATTGGTCAGAGAGTAATTTACATGCACGTGTAGTGATTGAAAAATACCTACGAGGAACAACTCTCAGTCTCTCAACTTTAGACTTTCCAAATGACCCCATGAGGAATTGCAGTTACACCGATACTGCGTGCATGTACATGAATACATTGGTACTCCGTGATTATCCTTTATCCAGTTACTTTCTGCTTAATGAGCACTATTGATTTGAAACACTAGTTTAAAGTATGTCTGACAGAACACTTTCGAGTACATTTTATTGTGGATTTTTTTATGTTTTTGGGCGGGCGGGGGATGGGTGGGGGGGGAGGCACCTACTTATATGAAAGTAAATGTAAGATCTTTTGTTATCTTTTATGACATCTAACTGACTTCAATTCAAAAGGAACTGAATTTCAAAAAATTTGCCTTGGGCATGTCAGGGTAAAAAAAGAGGTGTTACTATTATATGAATTACATTATCGGTCAATGATACAATGCAAATATTGATTACAGTGCAGTAACCTGTCAAGATAGTAAATACTCAGAAGGATTTATATATTGTGACTGTATTTTAACCAAGAGTCCTATACGCTACTCTCACATGGTATATTATACAAATAACACTGGCTCTATTTTTGGATGGAGGCTGCCAGGGAAAACTTGCAGGTAGAAAACACGTTCCTGTTGTATTTCAGCGTGACGTAAGTATGTTGTAGATCCAATTCACAATGTACCATGACAAAAACAGCTGTAAGAAAATGGAAGAAGAAAAAGGAATTTACACTACTGCAGACCCACATGCTATGACCAGTTTCAATGCTAGAGAAATAATTTTAGGTGACATATCATCTTAACTGTATTACAATCTTTCGGCTCTGAGATGCCACGAGTGTCTCACGATTTTCGGCATCTTTAACTCTATGATGCTATTTCTGCCTCGGCTGATTTTAAGGTCTGTCGACTGAATTGCCATTCTAACGACGATTGTGCGATAGTTTATCTGCTCTTGACGTTACAGGCTAATACCTAACTCGACGTGAACAATTGTTTAGTTATATGTTTTTTTAATTTAAGACCGGTGTTACATGACAATAGTTGCAGATATGCATTTACACTCACCTTTATGTCTTCTCGAGAGCTGTAATGATATGGCGACGTATTCACAACTTTGCCTTGCGGATCCCATCAATAAGCATTTCTATTCCTATTTATGCATACCTTGTGGTCCATGACTCAATCTTCAGGAGCTCATCGAAAATGCGCCGACAATTATTGGATTATGGACTGCCTTCGAGACACTCACAACCACAGCGGCCAATTTAGAAACTCGAGCTAAATTTGCACCAAGGGTAGATTTAGAAGTAAGCGAACTCGGACATCTATGGCGTCGCAGAGAAGATGATGCTTGGTATTAAGTGATCAACATTTCAGTTGAATTTCGTCCCTCCAATTCTTAACACATGAGCATAATATCCTTTAAATGATATAATTGCTTGGAAATTTCAAAATTAATCAATACGCTAAGTCAAACTCGTTCGCCATCAATATCAAGACATACACTCACAACAAGCCTTGAACTATCCTGACCACCTATCGTCCTTCGCTGCGGTGTCTCATTCCCAAATATTCCTAAGCGTTGACCATTGGCTAGTGCAGCAGACCGCCTGACAGCATCTTGTCTTCTTCGCGATGAAGAATACACCTTCATAGAAACCTTTCACACAACTACAGTGCAAAGGACACAGATTGTACTTTGCACCTCAGGTGACAGCCAGCATGTTTTCTTTTTTAGGCCGGCTTTCAATGTTCTTTAGTTTTTTTATGTTCCGCTACTGCATTTATATTAGTTTGCGTTTCTTTTCCCCTATATTTTTCTTTATGTTTGTCTGAGGTAAAGAATATGCCACATCGTCAAATTTCGAGTAATATCAACCCAAATTAATCATGTGCTCCGATCCTATTATGAAATGAATACCCAACTAAACAGTGCCTACTACCACGCATTAGAATCTATGGTCTAGTAAGAGACTGTTACTATCTGTGTGTTGCCTTCCCATCCTTATACAAACGTTGGAATCGCCATTGAATGGATGATTTTTCCCATCTCTTTGCTTTCCAGGAGTTCTTAATCTTCTTTTTGCATCAGGTCTATCCAGTGTACAACATTGCCCGCCTATTTGCTATATCCTATACTACCTAAATTACACTGTACAATGTATAACACTTAACACCAATTTTATGTAAGAGATGATCCTCAGAATCTGACCGTGAAACATAGGTTGTCAGACCGCGAACTAAAAAAAACCTTTCTTAATGGTGAAGCAGGGACCATTCTCTTCCTCACACATTAAAGTAATCGAATACACCTTCTATAATGAATGAACATGCTTTTCTGTTACGTTTGTTCTTCGTAGATTTCTTTCCATAGACTCCTGCGCCTTTCGATTGCCAGTTATTGTAATACAATTCCGATTTTACCTGGGTCGCGTAAAGCTGCTCTACAACGAGATCTTAAACAGTTTGTTTTTGTCTTACATGTCACTTCAGAAATACGAGACACGGCGAAAGATATTGTTTGCCGCAGAATAGTCTCTTAATAACCTTTGAGTGATAAGCGTATTGTTCCTACTCATTATGAATTTACAAGTGGCCGATGTCCAGAGATTTGGATAAAGTAAGATTTTCATTCTTATAAGTGAAATTCCCGACAAATTCAAATGAGACCCGTCCAAATCTAAAGCACAAGCCAAGGCCCGTCTTTGAACATATGAGATACCATATAGTAATCACCCGCCTCTGCTCCGAGCGTGCTATTCAAAGGGTTGACACATAAAATCCAGAGATCATTCTCCAGCCGATAGTCTCCATCTTAAATATAAAGTTATAAGGTAAGATGGTGGACTTATACATCAAATAATATAGCGGTGGTCAGTGTGGAAGCGTAGGAAAGTCGAGATTGAAAAATATAGCGATGTCTCACTATTTCTGGCCCCTTCTAAATTGTGATGATGCGATAAATTACCGTCTTTTATGTACTAACAGATCTGCGTTTCATACATACATCCTATATAGTATCAGAAGATAATATTCTAACCTGCTTTAAATTAATAATAAGGTTATGTAATCTCGAGATACTGATACAATTCGATAACTACTGTCGTTGCGAATGTGAAAAATAGTGTAGCTTTTACGGAATCGCAATCTGCGTATTAATTACACATTCAAAGACATTGTCATATTACTTACAGTAGTAAGACTATTTTATTGCTTTAATTTATTTGTTTCTTTGACGCTTTATTCATTTATACATTTCAAATGAAAAGATAATACAACGGTTTTTTAAATTATAATAACTTTATTTTTCGAAATAAGATTGTCCATATTATCATAAGATTAATTACTGCGTTCTTTAAATATTATTCTTCTTATATTTCGAGACCATAACTTTTACATTCTGAATAAATTAACACCAAAACGAGCAATAATATGTCTGATTCTGTAGGTCTTATTAAAGAATATAATACACGTAAGAGTTTATTCCATATAATATAAGCGTTTAGACATAATCAATTCTTGGACTATCTATGACCTAATCTGAGTGTGGACTATGGGAGACATTTTATCTTAGTATAAGCTAAGCAGCCTTTTTCGCCACATGCAACCGAGAGCCCCCTCATCGGCCCTCGACCAACCACTCTTTTCCTAGTTATCTCAATAGCAGTCTACGTAACACGATAACCTTTATACTTTTTAGTGGCACTTCGAGGAGCGCTACTTCAATACAAGACTCTTTAAGAAGTTCCTCGACAATGGAAGTTTTCAAATACAGTGCAATTCTTTGACGAAAATAACTATTGTACACAGTCTCTTTTGTCACAAGAAAGTGGTGAGTAAGTGTATATCACGGTTTGAATCGTCTGAAATTCAATTTCATAATACTGTCCTGGGGAATCCCAATCTTTCAAACTGTGTTCAATAAGTTTTTAAATACCACGAATTCGCAAAACGAATGAATGTTAACTAAATCTTCTTTCAGTAAATGCAGTTGTCAGAACTCCAATACTCTGCAGTTGTGAACGAGAGCTTAATTAATACTATATGTGATCATCTCTTTTCCCATCCCAGTGCGTGTTAATCCATGCGAAATACTTTTTGATTTGGATACATGACTGCTGAGCCTCTGTGCTAAAATCTTGCCGTCCCTGCAAAAAACGATCCTCTCACACTTACTAATTAAGGATATGAGTATGAATCTAGACTGCGTAGTGATATGTCTTATTCTAATTAACATATTCATAATTTTTCTGTAACACAATTTATGATCCGAGTATTCCCCTATGAACCTTGTATCATCTAATCATCTGACATGAGAACCTGGAAAGTAAAAAGGAGACACGAATCTACAAACACCGCAAATGATTATGCTATCATCTCACATCTTAACTTGGCAGAACAATATTTAATTTGAACAGTACAGAACTGTACAGATTGTGCTGTGCATACATTTTAATTTGGCATATTTTTAAAGGTCCTATAAAATTACGGCTATACTATCTTCTACACTAAGGCTAAATTGATCTTGACAGTAACTCTAGAGATTATACACGGTACACATGTATTAGAAACATTGCGTTCGAGGATGACCTTTATCCTGTTTGCCACATTGTAACTTTTCACTCTCTATTTTGTTGTACGTAACTGGTCCCAAACTTCACTCACTATCTAATCATGTACGCAATATTGACGTCTAGAGCTGCACTCTCTTCATAGCATACCCACGTGTGACTGTATGTCTTTTCGACTTTATTGCCTTATTCGATACTGTGATACAACATTAGATGTCTCTTCGCAGTCTTTGTGAGCTTCAGAGATCATGGCCAATATGAGAGCGTAACTAGTCGTCCATTGTTCGTATGTCTCAAATTAGAAATTGTAGGTCTCTATAATAGGCTAGAGCGAGGCTTCCTCAAACCCACACGTTTAGGTATTATTATACACGAATCAAATTAACCTGACGATCGTCTATTAATATTAGATAGCTGTCCATCAGTGCCTATATGAGAAAACTGGGTTGTAAATTACCCGAATCGTTCTGGGTATAAACAAGTCATCCTCAAAAAATTTTCTGCATAACCATAGTAATCTTACTTCGGTTCGTCCTATTAAGCACATTGACCGAGCTCTGAATATAAAGGTTCCGTATTCTGTCGTATTGTTATACAAGTTAAATCTACCTAACATAACTGCATATGTGACCTGGATTTTCACCTGAGTTTTCATATCCTAAAACTTTTTTTAAGACCTGTGCCTTTTCATATTACTTAGAGCCAAAAATATGTCCGTTCAATCTGCTCACTGTTAAGGACAATGGGATCCGGCTGGTGTGACCTGCCATCATCAGGGAATTGCTTAATGGTCGCTCCTAGTGCATTTTTGATCTTGACGACCCGGGAATAACTCCCGTTTTTACTTTTTGCTACGAACTACAGGCTCTCTGGAGTTACGTGTCGTGCGTGTGACCACGCGGGTCAGCTAAATCACGAAGCGACCTCGTTACTGCCTCCGATGGCACTACCTGCCCTGAATACCTGCCCGCGTTCTACCGCTTTTTGCATGTGAATGTCCGTGCTTTGTCCCTCGTCCGCCCTATTCACTTCGAAATTTTGAATGCTGAGTGATCTCTTTTTAATGAGGTTTGAACTAATATCAAATGAGATCTATCGTCATTACACGGCTGATCTATTTTCGCATTATCTTTGTTTTAATCCACTAACGCGTGGCCTGGTGTGACCGGGTGTATTCTTCTTCCCAATCAAGAGCTGATCCCAGCATATTTATATAGCTAACAGCATGCTCGTATTACCCGTGGTATATTTAACAGATTTTCGCGGTTTCTTTCCTGCCTCTTTATAGCGGATATGAGTTATAGTATATTGACGCTATCGATCATAACAGATGACACTGATGTCCATCAAATCTTTCGTGAAGGTGCGAACTGGCTTTGTTAGAACGTTCCCAGGGGTCGACGCTGATAATAGTGTTGATTTTGTCCGGAGATTCATATACCATTGTTGCATCGTTTGTGTTTATTGATAGATAAATTATAGGCGATAATTTTATGATTTAACTTGTATAGATTTTATTTAAGGCACATACTTACGATTAAATTAAGTAGTCACCAATGTAACTGACATTAGGAGATAAATCATATATCTATTAGATAATGCGCATATTCACATGTGAATATCAATATGCTCGTTAAGTCTTTAGACACCCATTTAATTTTAACCTTACCCCACCAGATGTAACCCTCTAGGATAGTAGGATATTTTAGCAGGAAAAATACTGCACCAGATAGTTAAGATTATTAATATAGTGTAATGTCTTTGGTTTAGAGTTGTGGAAGCTCAAAAGGAAATATCGCATAAACAATGGGTTTTAGTAAACTTATTTTATTGTATATACTCAAATATATTCACATTATTGACTATGTCTTTCGATATGAACAGAAAACCATAAAATAGAAAACAGTATACCCAGTTCAAGGGAAGAGACGGTCTATGTCTTATCTTCATTTGAATGTTTTACCTGCAGTCCATGTTAGGAGGCTTATGTGCCATCTACCAAAGCAAGAAACATTAACACTATTTGTTCTACTTTCATGCTAGTCTTCTGGTTATTAAGAAACCCATACGTATTACTCTGTGTTTGTAATCGATGACAGTTTGTGATAGACTGTGTGGAAGGTAATCAGAGTACTTACCTTGACTTATGGATTATATAGATTATATGTACGACACTCTAGTACTCTGCGTGCTCTCTCTGCAACTAAAATTTGTATATTGCGAGTAGTATTTCCCTTACGACGTCGTCATTTCTCCGCTATTGCGAGCGCGTCTTTAGTAAAAATAGGATTACATTTAAAGACACCTTATATGAATTCAAATGAGTACCTAACTGTTAAGACGCCATACTGACAGTCCCGGTTCTCATAGGTCCATTTAAGTATTACTATCTCTTTCCAAAATATGTTTATCTTTGACCCGAACATTCCTAGGTATAGTGGATAAAAGTGTTAAACTCTCTATCAGTGTTCATTTCACAAATCTTTAAGAGGAAAAATTTGGAGTTTAAAACATCCAGCTACGCTAGCCTCCACGGTTAGCACAACTAGGATCTTGATGGCCTATTAGAGATCTATCCCCTATTTCTATCACCGTTAATTCTGGAGGTTGACCATCACAAAATTGTCACTCTAGAGCAGACCGGTTTAAGATTGACCTCGCTAAATCTTGTACTTATGATAGTTTAGCGTATTTAGTGTTTCAGTAGGCTGATGTGCAAATTTCTATAGTATATTTGATAATATTATGCCGTCTAGTCGAGATATTTGAGGCACAGAATGGTACATTGATATTGTACCAGGACTTGTGAATCACAGTAATTACTTATATAATTCTACTGACAATTCTGAGTATAGTACTATGTATATAACGCATATGTAATTGCAAACACTGGACTGAGATCAAACGTCAATGCCTTCATTTTTACGATTGTGCGTCGAAACCAAGAGAGTGCAGTATTCGGGGACCACCACTTAGTTTTCTAATAAAAATAACAACAAGAGAGGATAGTTGTTCCGCAGCTTTCACTGCTGTCGCACCTTGTAAGTCGTATGACATTAGAGCTTTTCGGGTTTTGGTTATTGTAGATTCCTCTTTGCTCCTGTCATTCTGTCCCACAAACTTTAACGTTCGGGCACACGCGACTGTTGACACTAGACCGGTGGATAGGGATTTGAGTGTAGTTATCATCATGTGTCCTCCTCTTGTGAACAATGTTTTGATCTTTAAGGTTCTCATAGCCTTCAATTCACTCATGGAACTCGTCGTATCTTAAACGTCTTTCGGAAACTTTCTAATACTTTGCTTAACAACGATGTCCTTCGAGAACTAATGTTATCGAGAGAACGATTAGTATAAATGACGCAATTGCTTCCATTGTATTGGACTAATACTGTTACGGACTGAGTATAGTTATGGTAACAGGATTGGAATTTATTTTATAAGCTCTAAGTGGTAAGCAAAATACTGCATTTGAGTCTCTGATTGACCTGTTCCTTATAAGTACTTGTTCTTCTTTCGAAAAAAAACTTGCACCTTGTACCATTGGGTTTTGATTGTTATTCAGTTTTTCTTTAAATCAAGAGGTAGCTTAAATATAGTTGTATATAAAACTCAGAATCAAAATATGTATTGTATATTTGATGTTGTGAAAAAACCCGCTCTATAGGTGCGGTTTTTACTAATGTTGTGAACCATAATATACTTCGTTTAGACTGCTCATGAACGAATGAGCAGCCGTCGTTTCATATACAAATTTACATCTAAATGTTAATGACGTTATATATTACCTTTAATGGCTATTCCACTGTATACATGTCTGTAGCATCACTATTCTGAAAAGAAATCAAACTAAATGTGAGTGTACAGTGACACTCTACTAAGAACTACAACAACATTGATGAGTAGTTTTATTTTTTCGTGTGATGTAAAAATTTTATCTCTCTTCTGTCCTGCACTATGTCTACTAGTAGCACCACATCATACTGATGGAGGATTATTACTTCTCACATATTAAATCAACGTACATACAAATGATATTTGGCAGGGATCCTCATCACCAAATGTACAAGGTCAAAAATGTCTATAACATCTACTATCTTATAATCAAATTAATCGAGCGAGCTTGTCCATTATTCCATGGTCTCCGCGAGTTTAGAATCTAACACAAGATTAATGAAACGTGACTTGTACGCCCCACATTTGTACTTCTTTCGCGTTGCAATCTAAATTATTAAGCACATTCTTTTTATAGCTAAACCTGTAATGAATTTACATTCTCTCAACATATTTCACTTATTTTCGTTTTCTTAATGAAGATAGAATTGAACGCTAAATATCAAAAATCGGAGCAATCTAATTTATGATAAAGACTCGACATAACGTAATAAATATTCAGCAACATTTTTTACACAGATTCTGGCTGATCCTAACACCCTCATGGCTTTGGAGTAGAGATGTGTAAGCAATGGTTTCCTAAGAAACCTCTTGGTGGCTGAAATGTGCTTAGATCAATGCGGTTTTTTCCTCCAGCGGCGAGTCATTATAACAGGCCTACGAAATATTAGTTACATTGAAGTCGCTATCGTGACGCATTGATCTATTTTCAAGTACGAGATTACGAACGATCCAAAGCTGTTCCTGAGACTTTTAGAATATACGTAAGAGTTTTACTTATTTAAAAAGGATGTTAGAGTACAAAATAAAAAGTTTAAATCTAAATCGACCTGCAAGCGTAACTATAGATAATTAGACCGATGAGCCAGTGTGGAGTAATCTTTGACAGAATTGCTTACCTGTAAAATTTTACTATATTAAACTTTCATGTCGAAGGCTGAGCGGGGTGGCGTTTCGTCCAGATACGAGTTGTATCCCTGTATGATATCATATACGCGGTAGCTCAGAAGTTACAATTGTGCAGCTAGTTGGATTGACATTTAGACAAAGCCGAGCGTGGGCTCGTCTGATGAGCTGGTTTCGATGCTGGAGATTTTCATTATCGGCTCTGACCCCTCGTATGTTAACTCTGTTGGATTTTGCGATGTTCATCAATAAAACAATATAGCAATTCCATAATGGTCTACATTCTGAGTCGTGTTTAAACTACTGAGGTATTTGCAATAATTTAATTTTAATATATTTAATTCATTTAAGTTTAAAACTAGATGACGTATTATCATGAATTTTAATCATGTAATATATGAAAATATGACATACTAAGTACTAATGTGTCTTAACTATGAGGCTACTAGAAACCATAACTACTACATCTATAAACCATTATGCAAGTTAATGAATAGAAGGGTGTAGATGAGGAATGTGCTTTACAGAGTCCTCGCTATTGGCATTACCCTCTACGATTAGTTTATATTCCCTACACCAAAGCAAATATAGAATAAATCAGATTCATCTCACTGTATTAAGTCTCTGGGAAGACACGGTAGTTAAGTGTTCCTAGGGTTAATATATGATGATGTATTGTATGACCCGTTTTTTAAATAAGCTTGTCATCAATAGAGTGTTATAAGTTAATTTCACTGTTTCATGATCATCAAAAAGAGTATCGATTTGCAAAATGTAACAAACAGCCTGTAAAAAGAATTAACGAAGAGTACCACTTGCAAATGTAATCCCATAAGCAAACCGATGGCAACTAATGGTGCTACACCCACACAATGTATAGGGGTTAATATCCGTTCATTGCAATGGCTATATTACGTTTACGGTATGTTTTCGTGATATATGGTGCCTCCCAGCACTAAAGTTAAAAAACAGTCGAAAGGTCGTATGCTTTCTTTAGAAGATTTCCGGATACCCGCCTGCCATAGTAAAAAGCTTATAAACACATATATTACAGAAAGGTTGACTACCTGTTCACCAAATATTTCGAGAGAGTGATACCTCCAGTAAATGCTTTATATAGCTCATCAACAAGCTTCGGCAATTAGATCTATCGAAGATTACGTGGCCAAAGATATACATCTATGTGGATGAAAGGTTAAGAAATTATACATCGTAAGGACTACTGATAATAGCTAGATTGTGAGCTGGCGATAGGAATTACGAAGCCTACTCCGAGTTTAAAGGTAGGTTAACCATCAGAAGGTCACTACTGGTCTTTGAATTGGATCTCGGATATCCATCCAGCATAAAAGCACTGTAAGCAAACCGTTCTAAAAAGTGCTATCCGATTTTATTTATGAGTTATTTATCTGGAGAATACGCCTCGCATAAAGCTTATCAACGGTCAATATAGGCTACTTTCTTAGCCAGACGCTTCTGGAATATATTTAGTGAACAACTCTCCAGTAGGGTATACGGTAGTTTAAACATACTTAATTACAGTCGAACAGGTCTACTGTTCCGAGATTTTCTGAATATACACATATACCAAGTATAAACGAGTGTATAACCTTTATACAGTAAAACGCTAACTTTAATGTATCGGAATAGCACCTCCAGTAAAGCTTATTAGAACATAAATGGGACTACTTTAGATTCGGAATTACCGCTATCAGGCCAACACGGTGATTAATTAAGTCAAGGAGGCTACTTTTAAATTTGGAAATTCCTTCAAGCCTCTCTGTAGAATTACTATACATATATAAAAATATGAACTGGCTTGCTTTAATATTATAAACCTGAAATACATTCTTTATTTTTTTCTGCTTGTCTTTTTGTTACAGGATTAAAAAGGGAAACCACTAACTAACTGGTACCGCTATCTAATTCCTGTTAGTTCGCCCTTTTTTCTGCATCGTGGAGCGCAAATTGGACTATGTTATATTCGAATGGCCAACAGTCCCTGAATATACTAGTTCTTAAGTCCTTAAAGCAAGCAGATTAACTACCAATTTAATGCGAGCCGCAATTTTGCAGTATATTCCCCGGTAAGCAATTATATCTTATAGCGTATTCAATCAATTGAATTATTAGTAAAGATGAGTTAGCATAACCAAAAGGATACTATGTAACATTTCAAACTGACGACTAATGCCCTATTCTATATATCTCTAAACAACGTGTGGCTATTGTTCCATTCATATAAGTAACTCAAACGTGTGAGGCGTTGTGATATGATGGTGAATTTTAAAAGTGAAAATGAAGGACTATTGAAGGAACCCTTCAGCACGATCTGCAGTATTTTTAGAAAATAAGTTGTCATAAAAAAATTCATAGGGATGACCATAACCTCAATTTTGGTTCTACATTCAAATAGACGGCAAGTACGTTGTACAACTTAAATCTTTGCCTTTGATCATTGAATACCATTCTTTACATACGAAAGAATACATATAGTCAAACGTAACGGTTAGTGGCTCAGCATCAAACGATTGCATTATAAAAAAGCTAACAGTTTAAATACGTTTGCACAGAATATTTTTTATACCACAAAACAGAATAAGCTATAGAACAAATATGGCCAGAAATCAAGAACTATTCTGTCGGAACCGCAAAATTAATAGTGATATACCATCTTCAAAATCGTTACAGTTGGTTACCGTAAGACGCCTGATGCAATGCAATGCGATCTGTGAGCGTTGGAATTATATATTGAATATTATGTAATATTGTGAGTCTCTCTGTGGAGGGTAATTATAAGGAAGAATAAAAGAAACAATCCCTGCTAAGGTGTGTGCTGGTTGTTTTTCGAAACGTACAAACGCTACTGTCTAGCTGACAAATGAGAATTGTATCAAATATGGGTCTTGTATGCCACTTGGTTACGAGCTCATTAATGCATGAGATCATAAATTTGTTTGATGTGCATGGTATCCAGCTTTGAAATCAGTATTGGAATCTCTATAAGTCTTCGCGAGGTAGTGGTAACTCCACATTGTTGGGGGGTAACTAATGAGTGGTATGATTCTTAGATAGTGACACACTCCAGGTCATCTTGCTCTTTCTCTCTAAATTTATGATTATAATACTTCAAATATATAATACCAATATCTCTTCAGGTAAAAGTACGTTTAATTAAATACCCAGTATCATAATTAGGAACTAGATGCAGGTGTGAATTACCGTCTAAACATTTGGAACAAAGTGGCGGATTTTTGTCACTGATAAAACATTTTCACTCAGTACTTAAATCAATATAGAGATACTATTTTACGGTATAAAGAGCTGTATATCTTTGTCTTTCGTGCATTCTATAGTAATTTAATTTTCCGCCCTCGGCCGAGTAATGCCATTTTTGAATAATTATTACACTCCGTCTTTCTGCCTCACCATATAGTATGATTGACTTGCGTGATAGAGCAGCAACTCTCAAGATCGTACTGTGGCAACACCAGGCTTAAATTGCAATGAAGTTCGGTGTAAAGTTTAATGTGGTTCTGAAATTTTCTAAACGATTCAAGCAATGAATTCAACAAAACTTTTCGTCATATAAACAACATAAGAATATATATATGTTTCCTTTCGAAGACACTTTACTATTCACGGAGCCATACCTGATCAAATCCTCATCAACAAATCGTAAGCGGTAAAGATCGTTGAAATCATAAATTCACACACTAACAGCATAGAACAGTTTGTGTAATTTCCTTATCACCAAAGTAAAAAAATGACGAGATAATGCGAAAATTTGGTTCTTTATAATCAATGATCGATCAGATCATTCTAAAAAATACTGTTGTTAAACTCCATGTCTGTTCTACCTACGAAGTACATTCAGCAAGTTATATTAGGCAATGCTGAGTCCCCCTTGTCTGTATGACAATGTCTTTGTAAGTTTTGATGTTCAGGCTTCGAACATCCACGAATTTCTCAGGCAAAAATTGCTCGCATTGTTAGCTAACCTGTTTTTATATATTACGAGGCAGATCAATATTCAAAAGAAGTTCTAACGGTGGCTTTAATTATGACATTCGATATATCACATTTTATCTATTAATACATGTCATATAAATTTTCATTCAGTATGTCCATTCGACGATATACCGCCGAATAAAAGGACACCAACAGAGTCCTCCATATCTACTTCGTACGTGGATATTTCTTCAAGCATAACGAATGAACGCAAATGACAACTCACCTCATGAAATAACGCGTCGGATTTAAGCTTCTAAAACATCGTCAACTTTCCCTGATTTATATAATAGGCAACATGTCCATCATCACCTGCACACGTTGTGTTCTCTCAATTTCGATACACAAACTTGTTACCGCGTATGTATGCATTTTAAATCGAGGCATGGTCTATAGTGGCGGGATGTGATATGCTCCTTCGCAGTGCATCTATTCCTACCTCTGTGTGTATCCATGGGTCCGTATTTGCTGAAACTTGTTCGTATTCTGTTTAAGGAACTTCACAAGATTAATCACTTTGGTCGTTATCCTTCGCTCTTTTCATTATCAATCTTGAATAGAATCCTATAAAGAAATACAAACATAACAATAGCGTAAAATTACGAACCCATTGGGAATCACGTGAGTGAGGATCACGGTATCATGGGGATCTGCCAGTCCTGAAAACGTTTACATGTACCATTTTGTTCAGTGCGTTAAATCGGCGTCAGCGTGCGGTCACCTGTGCGTTCAACCATTTTTTCTAATTCAATTGTTCAGCGTTGCGGTCACCGTGAGTGTGTTAAAGTAGAACGTTTCAGGGACGGCATCATTACCTCGTTGACGCTAGCGCGACACTAGTATTTGATCTGCCGTTAGCCTTTTACAATGTACAGTGAATATCATAATCAGGAAAAGACCAAAAACAAATAAACACTCACCAAAACTATTCCGGCAATAAGTCAAACAGTAAGAAGTAAAGGCAAAGATAAAGGCAAACAAAAAAAAAAAACGAGAGATGACATATCGAAAGCATTGTTGACATGGAAGCTGGTAGGAGGACGGATAAAAAATATGTTACCCAATATCAATTTTTTTCCACCAAGCTTATCCACCTTGTTTACAATTTCTCCCCCCCATATTAAATTATCATTAACTTATCAATAAATCAAAGTAACTTAAAGTCTGAAACGAGTTACTAACAAAAAACGATAAGTGTTCTAATTCTTTTGAATTTACCTATCTACCGATAAAACAAACCATTCATGGATCAAGCTGTCATTCTATACTTGTATTTTAATTTTGGTGCCTATAACTTGTGCTATGTTTCAGTTTATATAAGTAAAAGTAATAGAAAGTAACGGCGATCTGATCACATGTTTATTCGTAAGATCTTACATTTCTATATAACACGCAGATCTGTAGTGAATACACCCTAATTTTAAACACACCACTGTGTCTAACTCATGAGATTTTTTCATTTCTTTCTCGATTTTTTCCCCCGACAGATTGATAACGTCTGATAATATTTCTTTCAGTTCCAAATAATTTCATTCTTGAATATTATGCCAATTCACGTAACACCTCACATCACGGTTTGATACTCTCGTTTCCCAATAATGTCGGCAATACGCAACAGGCAAAAACCATATCTATCATAATGCCTGCGTCTCACACCTCTCTTTCAGCACAAAACTACTATTGAATGAATACCTACACTTGCATAGATAAGTAACTGGTTTTCATTGTTGGATAAATTGGACACTAAAACAATGCTGTTAACACTAGGGTTTCACATTGTAGAAACATCTGTTTTTCGAAGAAAAAGTGCACTTCCCAAATGAACTAGTATTATTTTGTACAGGTCGTTGCAAAGAGTTAGCAAAATCAGAAATCGGATATTCTAACTATATCATTGAAAAATTTGATAACAGGGCAAATTATAATCAGAAATATATTACTGTCAGTGGTAAAGTTGCTTTTTTCATTTTCCTCTCGAAATTATATAGTGGAAGAATTGTAATATTTTTAAAAATTTATAAATGAAAATCATTGGAACTCGGCTGTGGGCCATTTTTTGCTGGAAGCTGAACATAACGAAGTGTCACCTCGTAAACACATCAAAAGTGTGGTGTAAAACTCGACCCTGAACACACCAGGTTAGATCAGGTTGCCTAGGAGGAGTAGGCTTCCCTTATTGACCGTCCACACCAACCGTGGCACCATAGTCCTTGATCAGATGTAGTCACAATATATCGTAGTAATAAATGGCTTAACAATGGCTATGAAATACATCATACAGCATTTGACTTCAATGGTAGAATCATACTGGTAAGCTAAATTGTTTGTAACGACCACATAGAATTTACGAAATGATGCCTTTAAACGTTGAAACCTGCAACAACAACATTTTGCAAATAGCCTGCCTCGATTAAAAAACTTAATCATACCACTAGAACAAGGTCTTGACATATCGAAGAAAGTTGAGAGACATACGAGCACGATATCCAGGTTGATGATGGATATTGCTACATAAATATGGGAATTAACGATGGAGAAAACTGAAATCATCCGTTTGTCATAAAGCTGAGTAGTTAGATTGCTGGTAATGTCAATGTTCAATAAAATATCCAGTACGAAGACAGACAGTGGAAGACTATGTGGTGTCCTTTATTCTAGTTCGTTGGGAATATTGAATCGACATATGAATGGAAAATCATTATTAATTATAGATAAAACGTCGTCAATATTTCAAATGTCGAAATAAAGGCTATGTTATTTGGCGAATGTTCTTTTTACAGAATGGAAAAATTCTTGAATCATTGCATTACGGTGGCGAGGAAAACATATCTGATGAAATGCATGTATGCAGTGTCTCAGGTGAACAGTAAAATCAGGAACAGCATGTCAGGTGAATAACTTAATCAAATAACAATGAAGAACCTGAGTCTTAATGGATGGTATACCATTTACATATATTTTCGGTTTTGCGATCGATAATCATTTATTAGAATGAAGGTAATGTACAAGTTACCTTCATTCAAATAAATTATTATCGATCGCCAAACCGAAAATATATGTAGATCATCCTGATTTGATTAAGTTATTCACCTTTTTGCTCCCATGCCATAATCGCTGTTCAGTAAGGAACTCAGTCTTCATATAGAGTGCAAGTGCAAGACTGAGGGAGAAGAAAACATAAATTATGTCAGATCATGGGTGTTATTGATACAGGGTGTTTAAGTAGGTAATGAGTCACTGAAAAAGTTGTGATGTTTGATCGCATGTGTAAACATTCCGACTTTGGCTGCAAATTCAGATCAAGTGTTGAAGCTAGGTATCATGAATAAAAAGAGTATTCTCCATCATTGTTGTGCACATATACTTTATGAGTGGACTAGAAATGAAAGAAAAGCGACCCCCCTTACCCCAAATGCCAGATTAGGATAATTCAAGACTTGAAATCGAGACATAAACGTCATTTTATGTCCCAACGAGATTCATCCTTATTCATGTATCGATATGAAATATCACTGTGTGAACTTGAAATAAAACAACAAGGTCTTCCATTTGATTTATCTTTGGGTGTGTTACTGAAACGTTAGTGGCAAACTGACAACTCAACTTTATGACAATACATGATTGCAAACACGTGGAAGGGATAAACTAGCAGTATTGGATTAGTAGGAGGCATAATACCGAGCGAAGCTCGGGCCGGCCGAAGGCCCGCCCGCGAAGCAAGGCTCTTAATCTCTCTTTCTTTTGTGTTTTTTTTTTTTTTGT
>CAJDSM010147837.1:0-12917 GCA_903981925.1 Ostrea lurida
AGAGATTTACAGAGTACGTCTGTCAGTCAGACGGAACGGGGGGTTGGGGGTTCGAGTGTTGTGTTACATTTGACTTTCAGAAGCGCATTTACCAGGCCCTTTTCAGATCTTAACTAATTTCTTAACAATCATATAAATTTATTGGCTTTCAAACTTTTTGAAGAAGTTTCTTTCCATACACACCAGTTGCAGCTTCCATCTATTTTATTAGCCTAATAGCTTTATCGATTTATTGGGAATTCTGTCGTCCTATTTCGTCATGCCGGCGCTAGGATACATACTATCGTGATATAAAAAAAATTATCACCACAAGTCGATATCAACTGTGATAAGAGGGGTAAATCATGTGATAAATATAAGATATTGTTTTCAATTTGTCATCTTTGTCATTTATTCCCGAGGCTGTAAGATAAATCTCAAATAGTTGCTCGAACTTCCTCCAGTTCTCTTTTAAATTTCCTTCTAACTAGAGAATAGGCGGTGGCTTGAGGTTATCCATTCTGACACCACATAATGTGATCAACTCAAGCTCTGACCGTTTACTAATGCTTTATTTAAAACAAACAATTCTATTTAACACATTACAAAATGCTATGCATATCGTAGTACAACACGTGCAATGTGCAAAATATTTATTGCTGAGAAAGGTTATGCCAGAACACTCTGTTGATAACTTGAATTAAACAAACACATTATTAGAAAAAGGTGTCAAAGTTAATAAAATTTTAGTTTCAATATCATTACACATCGGAGGGCTCAAATATTGTCATGCTCGACATATTGCTTTACCTCTTTATATTTACATGTACATTTTTAATGTATTTTTGTGTTCAATATCTTTACTTACTACCATTTCCTCATGAATTATTTGCAGATATAAACATTGATCATTATAGTGCGTTTGTTTCAGCGACTAGAATCTCAAAAGAAATGAAAATAGAAAGTAAACAGAAAAAAATGAAAGTACATGAGGGTATAACCTGCAACTCTTCACAACAAAATAAACTTTTCATGGAGTGTTAACGCTAAAATTTCTTCTAAAGTTTTGTTAACAGTGGAATTTTAAATATAAACCAAACAAGGAACTATCTTTTTTTTTTACTGTATAAAAATTTGAAAACGGTTTAATCACGAATCGGTTTGCATATTACCGAATTCAATATTTGTAAGAAGAAGATAAACTCATCCATTACCGGTATTTATTATTATGTTTATTCCAACCTCTGATGTTTATCCTTTCGTATCTTGCTGTTACTTATTTGATTTACGTCTTGCTATATACTTGATGTTTAGTTCATTCATAGATGCGTTTCATAATGTCATATAGTACTTCTTTATAGGCACTAATTTTATGTACTTATCAAGGAAGGGGACATTAATTTATACCTTTAAAAATCTTGGTTCCACTTGTTGACCAAGTGTTGTTTGTTTAATATTTAAAGAACCTCTTGCTTCATAGTTAGTTTATCGAACACCAATACAGTGTGTGTCCCTAGAAAGAAGACAACCCATATTGAGTCAACCGTGAAGATAAAACCACTATACAATATAGAAATATACTGTCTTTTCAATATCTTGAGAGGAAGTTTACAGTAAATAAACTTAACACAGTGGTTGCTCTTAAGTAGCATATGATCCTTATTGATTTTCAAGTTACAAGATCATGGATCTAATAACAAACACGCGCTTGCGTCTCTCAGTACTCTCAGTTCTTTGATTTATAAGATGACTTTAAATACTATTTAAACTACAGTTTGTTTGTTTGTTTGGTTGGTTTTTTTTCTTTTTTTTTTTTTTTTAAATTCTTAAAGGTAGCCTAAATAATGTTGCAGTTTTATATCAGTTTGATTTACATTTTGCTATAGAAGCTAATTTTCCACAGTCTGATTCTTAATTCTTCAGTTGTTCATGTATTTTGTTTTGGTAGTGTTCTTTAATTTATATTCAGAGTGTATGGAAATATTCAGGAAGCATATCTCAGTTTTTGGCAGTAATGAGGACAGTTGCTTTTGCAAGAAATTTTTTTGATACAGACTTTTTTATCTTCTTTAATAGTGCAGATAACACTAAATAATTTTATAACTTTTACATTCTATTTCTTTCAATCTTAAGTGATTTTGAAACTATTTTCAATAGTAAGTAATACAGGGAAACATCCTAATTATACAAGACAGCAGATTGATGCTTTTCATATTACTCCAAGTATGTCTTTAAATATAAGATGTTGTGTTTTCTTCAAAAGGAAATTGATCTGAACATAGCAGTGTTTTGAAATCAGATTCTTAATTTCGAGACTCCATAGGTGATATGGTAATATCATGGATATGATATAATTTAACATAAGTTTCAGCTGAGAAAATTATGATTTGCGGGAAAGTTTGCTTTAATGCCCATACGTTGCTTTCTACAAGTTCATGATAGTTGTTCTGCTGCAAATTTCATTTTCCATTTTGATGTGAACACAACACCCAAATTATTTATATCATTTGTATATTCATCATTTTGTGGTTGTAATAATGCTGTGTTGGATCATCATCAGTTGATGTCCTTGAAAATAACATTAATATTTGTTTTTTCAATGTTAAACACTTAATTTCCAATCTGAGCAGTATTTTTCCAAAACATTAATTACAGTTTTGTAAACAGATGGTGATTTCTTACAAGGATGAGATCATCAGCAAAAAACTATGGTTAATTGGCATTACATTAGATATGCAGGGTTGTAGATACATTTCAAAATAAATTCACAAAAGTCGATCAACAAATACATTTAAAGAGCGTCTGGGCTAATGTCACCTTGCTTGACTCTCGAATTGACAATAAAATTGTTCACTCGATTCATTGTTCTTTCTACAAGGTAATATGTATTGATATAATATCTACCAAAAGTCTGAGGAAGTTGCCACCACACCCTTTTTCTATTTAATTTGTGTAAAAGCGCTGATCTCCACACAGTATCAAACGCTTTTTGAAAAACATCTACAAAACAACATATAGCTTCTGTTTTTAACATGAAGATATTTTGTTTACAAGTGTTTCACAATCAAATTATATTGTCAGTGGTTCTATGATCTTTCCATAAATCAGTTTTGATACTGACTAAGTAGTTTTTGATCATAATTATCTAATCGTATTCTGGTAAAAGCTTGTACAAAAGTTTTCTAAACACTTGTAATGCTAAGGGCGCTCTTAATTGTTGTGTATAGGGGCACCATTTTTATACAAGAGTAATAGTGAGAGTTCCTTCTTTTGGCATTTTCCCATTTTTGAGCAAGATGTTAAACAATTTGTAAATAACTGGCTAAAAGGATAGTATTTGTTGGTTTTAATAAACTCGTTCAGACAGGTCACATCCGGCACTTTTCCCATTTTTTAATTTAGAAATTACCTTGCTTTAATTTCGATTTCAGTCGAAACAGATAATCTAATGGGTTGGTTGCTATTCTGTTTACAATTAATGGTATTTTGAGTTTTCTCTATCTGTTATATTGGATATTCAGTAAAATTTGATAGTGATCAACAAAGATCTGAGATTCCAACTCCTTCTTGCATTAGTTTTTTGTTATTGTATTTTCTTTTATTTTGCTTCCAAAAGTTTTTGGAATTTTGTGATGAAAGTGAGTTGATTTCTTCTGCAATGCCTTATCAAAAATTTGATTTTAGGATTTTCTTAGTTTATATATTCTTTCTACAGTTTGTAAAGGCATGTTCTCAGTTCACCAATTGTTGGATTACTTATGTACTTTTCTTCCCAAATTTCTAAACTTCCTTCGAAAGGAGATAGACAACTTTAGTCATCCATTTTCTGGTTTTTTGTTATTTTTCATTATAAAACAAATACGCAACTCTTGAGAACTGAACCATCTTAGGTTTTTCGATCTAAAGAATCTGCAAGCGTGAGTCAAAAGCACTGAAACCCATTATGATCAAATGTGAGAAGTTTATTATGGATCTTTGAAAAAACCCTACGCCTAACCCTATCGTCCACATATATCATATGTATTATCATCACGATATTAGCAAGCTAATGTACATACTTGAAGAGAGAGGAAACTTACTTGTTCAGCTTTTACTCTACTTTGTCAAACATATGTGAAAAACAAATTAATTGAAACAAATAAATATCGATATTTTGAAGTCAAAACCATTCAGACTGACTTCAAGGAAATTTATATTGAGGCGACATTGTCTTGAAAATTTTATAGTTTAGTATCATGCAAATCGGCCGTGGCTGGTTGGGTACAGAAATTTCTGTGCAGCTACTCATTTCATACGAAACTAAAAATGACTTAACATGAACACCGCTCACTGCAAACATTTGATTGAAGTCACTTGCATTATTCTCTGTCAATAATGGGTATCAAAGCTCAAGCCCCCCCCCCTTTTTTTTCCCCCTTCTTTTGCATACGAAGGTCGAATATTTCGAATTGTGCGTCTTTAAAACTTTTAAAAACAGCTACGGCCTATCGAGTCTCGATTTTCTAAAAGGAAAACGCTTGCATTGCTGCCGTAGAGGAGAGAGAGAGAGAGAAAGAGAGAGAGAGAGAGAGAGGAGAGAGAGGAGAGAGAGAGAGAGAGAGAGAGAGAGGAGAGAGAGAGTAGAACTTATCCAGATTTTGTATGGGGATTATATAATTTCTGGTGCAAAATGTGTCTTCTAATTAAAATTAGACAATCTAAACTTTAATTTGACCGTAAACAAAAACGTTCCGCCCTTTTCTGTGACCGAGATCTCCGTCAAATCGGTGTGGGTATCGGCACGACTCTGCCAATTGCTGAAGGAATTTCTGTTGCATTGCACGGCGGAGGTTCATGCTACGTATGCTTAATGCTAAATCTAACGGAATATATCGATGTCAGGAACATTGGGGACTATTCCATTCTTGTGTATATTGATGAGGCTTCTTATGAGAATCTATCACAAATTCACATAGCATGCTTCAGTACTAATCGACACCTATGACGTCATGAACACCACCGTGACTAGATTGCTTCATTAGTGACGATTTCTGAGCGGAAGCTTTGAATATGTGGATAAATACATGTTTGTATCAATTTATTGGAGCAATGAAACAAAAAAGCAGGAACGGTTTTTTGAAGGTAAAGCTTTATGTTTCATTACATATAAATCAGGATAAAACCCGTTAACCCAATACTTTATTTGTATTTAGTGACTTTATATCTTGTACTTAATCAATTTATTAGATCAATAATTATGTAGGAGGAAACAATCCAAAGGCAAAGAGGAAAAACTGTTTGAGAAATTAGATGATTCACATTATTGGACATTAAGGATTTAAATCCAGATTAAAAAGTTATTCACTTGGAGGAGAAAAACGCCTTAAACAAGCACGTTTAGATTATTCTTAATTTCAGATAAGCTTATGTCAAAAATTGCCTGAAACGAGGAAACCCAAGCTTGAACTTAGACTTTATATTCGTTTGTGGCGAATTTAAGTCATATAACGATCTAATTCATAAAATTACCAATGTGATGAACTGAGTTATGTAAATTTTAAATTGAAACAAGGAAAATTTATTTTTAACATATATGGGGGCCGCTAGCAGTATGCATTTCTCTCATCCAAAGATTTTCAAGCACTTCTTACCAACAGATCATCATGCTAGTAGATATACATATAAAACAAGTGAATTACGGAAGCTGGATCAACATTACAGTTGATAAGTCTTGAAAAAGTATAGCGAAAGGGACTTTTTAAATATTGAACATATGAAAAATAACAAATTTCCGGGAAGTGATGGTTTTACAGTTGAATTCTTCAAATTTTTTTGGAATGATTAAAAAGTATACATAGTACAATCAATTAATAACATATTTATCTCAAAAGAGCTCCCTATTTCACAACGATTACGGATAATCTCATGTTTACAAAAAGGTACAAACCCAGACATTTTGTGAAAAACTGGCGTCCACACTCTTTGCTGTCTATATAAACTATATCAGGATTATAAGCAACATAATTAATCACACTTTGATTATTATTTATATCAGGTACTCAAAACTGCTTTCTGAAAGGAAGATGCCATAGAGAAAACAATAGGTTTATTATTGATTTGAGTCTTTACAGAAAGTAAAACAAATTCCAGGTTTACTAGTACTTTTGGATTTTGAAAAGGCTTTTGATTCAATTTCTGGTCTTTCATTACACAGTGGGTCTTAAAATTGGGTGGTTTGGGGTATTATAGTTAGATTCTCAATACAGAATTCAAAGCTCAGTTCAACAAGTAGGTGTTCCTATCAGAACAGTTTCATAGTTGAACGTGTTGCAGACAAGGATCCTGTGCGCCATATATTTTTCTCCTTTAGTGTAGAAATCCTGGCTCTCTTGATCTAAAACAAAACAAGATATAAAACGTATTGTGATAATGATAAAGAACACTAAACGTTATCTCAAGTATGCTGCGACAACTTCTTCTTGCCTGATGTACTCCGAGGTCTCTATTCGGCCTTGATACTATATGGAATTCTTTTCTGCTCCAAATTCTCAGGACTCAAAATTAATACTTCAAACTAAAATTATCGGATGGATCAAAAAAGTCTCGAATTTAAGTATTTCATATTCGAGATGGAAGCTGGACTGAATGCACTGATTCAATTTAATTAGGAATACAATTTTTTCGGGGAGAATTTAGACAAAATTATAGACATTAAATTATGGAATTCAGATACCAAAATAAAAGCATATGATTACAACAGTCGGAGAAAAGTTCTAATACCAATAGGTCGGGGAACAGTTGTTAGACACTACTTATGCCAAAAACTCATCAACTTTATTTATTCTCTACCACCCTAAAAAAGAGACTATTTCTAATTTAAGTAAGTTATTTCAGTTCATTTGAGAATGCTAAATCAGATAAAATCAGATAGAACACTGTTACCCAAGATTTGGAAAGGGTCTTAAAAGTTGATATTACTAAAGATTTATATTTCTCTGAAATGTTCATGGATAAAAGGTAATTTACAAGTGACTTGCTAAACCATGTTAGATATTTTTCATTACTATTAATGCCAAAGATATTGTAAACAAAGATTTTGATTTTGGAATTGCATAATATTTCAGATTATGTGTTAAAGAAACAATGCCTTTTTGGCAAGATTATTAGTTCTTGGCCTAACAGTAAATGAAAGTACAGGATTGGGAATAAATGAAAACGATTTTTTGCACATCACTATGTACACCCATTATTAAGGTGGGAAAATGAAGCTATATTTATAAAAAACATGGTATAATTAAAAGTATAACAACTTGTGGTGACATGTTGATTATGAAAACAGGTTTATGAAAATGTGAACCCTTCTTACAGGTAAACTTGGTTTAAACATAGGGTGAATACGGCCATTAAATATACGTGTTCGAGGTTAATGTATCTATTCTAAAACTCCAATATAAGCGTGTTCTGTTGTAAATGCTCAATATACATTTCTATTGTAATACTTATGTATGTTCGTTCTATTGAAATACTTAATATTATATATGTTCTGCGTGCAGTCATATTTTTATTCAAGCTAAGCTGCTGGCATAAGGAATTAATGCATATAAAGGGTTCTACAATCTCTATTCACTTTTCAAATTCTAGGCCGATTCATGATTCTTATTTTCCTAGACAAATGACGTCTGACTTTGATTACATTTCATAATGTTTGAGCCGATCTTCACATTCTGACTTTGAATATCCATTATTGATTCAAGCACCCCTGTGGACGGTCCACATCAGGCAAATCCCGGTAAACAGAAAATCCGTAGTCAAAATCAGAACGCAAACAACAATCTAACAATTGTATGAAACGCGTTAAGAGCGTTTGCCTAATAATTATGGAGCGTATTCAACAAAAACTAAGATAATTAAAGATATCTTAGATTATCTAGATATTCATCAATTCAATAATGTGCATTGATGCGCGATGAATCAATTATCACGTCCATAATTTGATTGATGCACCAGTATTAATTATACTGCCACAAATTCAGATGACTGCAATCGTTGTCTCATCATTTTATCATGCGCGCATCTAGTGGTGGGGTTATTGATTCGCAAAATGTTACAAATGATTGATGATCGCTAGATATTTCACTGAAGTATATTGTTTTCATCATGTATAAAGAATGTATTGCCCGCACTTTTTCTAAAGAGCGCAAAACTCAATTAAAGAGATTATTCATTAATGGATTATATCTTTAATCAGATGGTGGCTCTCTGTCGGACGTACCCTCTGTTACGGAGTTACTCTCTGTACGCGTTTTTACTCTCTGTACGGAATGGATTACTCTCTGTACGGATTTTACTCTCTGTACGACGGTAACTCTCTGTACGGATGGTTACTCTCTATACGGACGGTTACTCTCTGTACGTATGGTACTCTCTGGTACGGATTGGTACTCTCTTACGACGTTTTTACTCGTCTGTACGGGATGGGTTTCTCTCTGTACGGACGGGTCCTTCTGTACGGATGGTTGCTCTCTGTACGGATGGTTCGGACGGTTACTCTCGTAGTATGTGTGCTCTCTGACGGATGTTCGGACGGTTACTTTCTGTACAGACTCTGTACGGACGGTTACTCTCCTGTACGGATGGTTGCTCTCTGTAGCGGAATGTTACTCTCTGATCGGGGACGGTTACTCTCTGTGACGGCGGTATACTCTCTGTAGGATGGTTACTCTCTGGTACGGATTGTACTCTCTGTACGGATGGTTCGTCTGTACGGATGTTACTTCTGTACGGATGGTTACTCTCTGTACGGATTGTACTCTCTGTACGGACGTTATCTCTGTACGGAATGGTACTCTCAGTACGGATGAGTTACTTTCTGTACGGGTGTTACTCGGGGCTGTACGGACTCTTGTACGGATGGTTACTCTCTGTACGGATGGTTACTCTCTGTACGACTCTGTACGGACGGCTTACTCTCTGTACGGATGAGTTACTCGTTAACGGATTGTACTCTCTGTACGGGATGGTTACTCTCTGTACGGATGGTTCTCTCTGTACGGATTGTTACTCTTCTGTACGGACGTTACTCTCTGACGGCATGGTTACTCTCTTTACGGACGGGTTACTCCTGTACGGACGGTACTCTCTGTACGATTGGTTACTCTCTGGACGGATGTTACTCTCTGTTACGGATGGTTACTCTCTGTACGGAATGGTTACTCTCTGTGCGGATGATTACTCTCTGTATGAGGTTTACTCTCTGTACGGCGTAGGCTCTCTGTACGAGGTTACTCTCTTACGGGTGGTTTACTTCTGTACGGTGATTACCTCTCTGTTGAAGATTCTTCTGTACGGACGTACTTCTCTGTACGGATTGTTACTCTCTGTACGGATGTTACTCTCTGTTACGGACGGTTACTTCTGTATGAATGGTTGCTCTCTGACGGACGGTTGCTCTCTGTCGGATTGGTTACTCTCTGTACGGGTGGTTACTCTCTTTAGGATGGTACTCTCTGTACGACGGTTACTCTTCTTTACGGATGGTTACTCTCTTTACGGATGGTTATTCTCTGTTCGGATGGTTACTTCACGGGTGGTTACTCTCTGTACGATGGTTACTCTCTGTACGGGACGCGTTACTTCTGTACGGCGTTACTCTCTGTACGGATGGTTACTCTCTGACGATTGTTACTCTCTGTACGGATGTTACTTCTGTACGGATGCGTTACTCTCTGTACGGATGGGTTACTCTCTGTACGGACGGTTACCTCTGTACGGACGGTTGCTCTCTGTACGGATGGGTACTCTCGTGTACGGATGGTTCCTCTCTGTACGGGTGGTTACTCTCTTATGAATGGGTTACTCTCTGTACCGGGACGGTGATCTCTGTACGGATGGTTACTTCTTTACGATGGTTGCTCTCTGTACGAATTATGCTCTCTGTACGGAAGTTGTCTCTGTCTAGAACTTACTGCTGCTGAGTTGAATTAATGATATTATGGATCAATTTGAAGAGAGCAATATGTCAATAAAGCGAGCAATATTCAATTAATTACCGCCATTATGTACTAATCAATTGTTTCTGATAACTAAATGATCGATTGTGATCTTCAACATTTGAGTTTATTTCAAACTTTTAGCATTATCATTGATAAAATATAATAACAGCAGATTTATCAATTTGAGAGAAAACATGTGTTTGGATTCGGAGGTAACAGAAAACATATTTCAAAAGTAAATTTAGACACGATTACAATAAAAGAGATCCGGGATCCACATCTTCACACGTATACGAGTATCTTCTACATAAACAAGTATTTCCACAAAAATCAAAAGTCAATGCTACAATGGAAACATGAACTAACATGTAGATACATGAAGATTGTCTAAAATAATTTCCACACTTTTATAAAATTTTGCCAGCATATGTTACTTTTCCTATATTGTGATTTGATACAAATATCAATTCTCGTTTCTGTCGGCTATCTGTATTCTTGTTACATGTCCTGTCTAAGTGACTCTTTGATAAGGAATGTAACGCCCGTGTAAGTCCCCCACAGACATGCTTGACAATCCCCAGTTCCTGCCAGACAGGTCCCTATGGTGTAAGTACGCATCTCTCATCATCATAGGAGCAATAGGGTGTGCTAGGTCTGTCGAGTGCTGTAGATATTGTTGACCTCGTTATCCTAGTCTGTAGTGACATAGAGCAGATAAACCATGTGCAGCGGTCACAAAGGGAGATAAACCAATAAAACTGACATTCCGTTCATTTTACCGACTTACTTGCTCCAGCCAATTCTTCAATATAGTAAACTCTTCATGGAACGCATATCTATTGCCCAAGCATTTTCTTTAAACTTAGTTAACATAGATTTACCACCTACCGCCTCACTGTTATCTCTGTCTGGTCTACATTATGTAATACATGATATGGGTTGTGAGAGTTCTCTGTTTTCATCTATCTGTGACATAGCGTGTTTCGATATCTAACCGGATCGTAACAAGTATAACGCTAAATAAAACTCATCAGATACCAACTTAACTTTAAAACTAGACCAACATGGTGAATTATTGACCTATCAATTGGTGAATCTCTTTTTCCTTTGACACAAACAAACTCTGTGCTATTTAATAGACTATGACGTTGGATAATAATACAGTCATCAACGCATCATGGATTGTAACATTATGCAGGTTGAGAATAACTGATCTATTACAATTTAAATGCAATCATATTTAAAGGAATCTGATTCAATGATGACGCACTTGTAATGCGTTGTCTTTCCTACAAAGCTACATCAATGATCTATTCTGACTTAGGTAACTTTCCCTGTCTGCATTACAAAGAATGGATTTGAGAGGGCGGACAGAATCTCTCGTGGGTTTGGACTGGTGTACAGGAAAAGCAACACCCATTTTGCTGCAGATGTTTCTAGCTTTTGATAGAAGGAGTCTGTTGCGCCCCGACAACTTTCCAGCAAACATATTGTTCTCTGGATAAAGAGAATTTGGAAGGTAAACCGTATGTACACCCTGCATCAAGGATTGTAGAAACAAACCACACGTGTTGACAGCAATGTTTGATGGAACCACGGAGTAGGAAAGAAGCTCTCTGAAATTCTCCAAAATAATATTTTGTTCATGAATATGAACACAGTTAAATCGTCACCAGAGATTCCTTACAGAATATATTTTCATGATCCCGTAAACAGAGAATTTGGGCAACTTGGTTCATAACAGTACACTAACTTTTGCTCTGCTTGTGAAAAAGAAATCTCCACTCAAAGTCCGAGTTTCATTTGTTCTTGTTCTTGCTTCATGGATGGGAACGATATGAATCTTCATCAAAATTGTTTGTTAGTACACTACGCGATTGGCCATGTGCGAGTAAACATCTATCAACCCAGGAAGGCTGTAAGGCAATGGCGGAATGAACACAACGCATATTCCAACTCAGTAGATAGGTAAGTTGTAGTTGTGACATGGACCGTGAGGTTCTCACTTCCTCGCGCTGGATTACACCCACTCAATGATTGTGGAAGCCTCATTCGGAGTATGAACTTGAATGTATACGTATTGTTTGTTCCGATAGTAAGACATGACAATTCTTGGAATCTGACGGTGTGTAGTGTTGCTAATTTGGCGAATCCGAGAGATCAGAGGTCTCCAATAATAAGAGTATGTCGGGTGGGCGATAAAACGTGGAGCTGGGACATCTCACATTATGATCAGAGAACCACTTTCATGTTTGAAATCAAAGTCAGCATGAGTTTAAACCTGAACCCCTCCCATATAGCTACCACTCAGCATATCTCTCACTCCACTATATAACTCTGAAGTTCGTTATCATCTCCCCTGTATCCTCAATACCTCCTGAAGGTCACTTTGTCAGTGTCCCTATCTCACGACACACACCCGCATACAGGCGTCTGAGACACGAGGATGTGATCATGTTGTAACGATTCATTCCGCTGTTGTGTTCTATTTATAGGCATCGACGGGGAAAAATACCCGTCCTTGCTACTTATCCTTTCGCTTTTAGGTAGCCCATCACGAGATCTTTATAACACAACGTCACAAGATGTCGAATTTTAACATAACTTGTTTTGATCAAAATTGATTGCTAACTTCATGCCTCAGTAGGGTAAGCATCGGTTGAAACGTCGGTCAGAGCACGAATCCGCAGGGACTTTTGTTCAATTTACAGCGAGAAATTTTTGAAAATCATGTTTTTTGTATTCAAGATTTCATATTTTTCCGATTTTCACATGTATAATTATTATATATCATCATTATCTGTCAAATTAAATAATGTGCTGTTTTTGAAAACTTTTCCAGATGTAGTGGGCCACCTAATGTGGGTGAAAAGTAAAGTGACTGTTTTAAAATAATATTTTGAATTTAAAAAATTGAAATCACGCTTTTTCGAAAAAAAACCAAAACAAAACAAAACAAAAAAAAAC
>CAJDSM010147857.1:0-25916 GCA_903981925.1 Ostrea lurida
AATTTTAACCATGGTAACTTTAGCTTCGTATCAGCAATGGGAGGGGTATATTGAGACCTTAGCCATGATTACATGTGGCACAACATCTTTGACCGATTTTAGACATGCAAAAACAAGTATACATACAATATTGAATTCATGATTCAATCCAGTATTTTTGACTGAGAATATCATGGAATTAAAGACGAAGTACAATCCAACATGTATACTTTTTCAGATGGGGATTATGTATATGGTGATCATAACATCTCTTGTTCGTTGATGATCGAGTCGTCCTTGGGTGAGGAACTAGTATCCGAAATCCTCAAACTCTGGACGAGAAATAAACATCCACAAGAAAACTTATCCTGGTTGCAATTTATCCCCATCAAAAGGCAAGGCTATCAGACACAGAAACTATCGACTGACGGAAATGTTGAAATCTTAGGAGGGAGCATGATTTCTCCTACTCAGTTTGTGAAACACTGGGAAGAGGTTGCTCACGTGGAATTTCAACAAGACAATTCGCTGCTGTTGGTAAAGCATTCCGACACGAAAAAGATGGAAATTCATATATCGCACGAATGTTTGCACAATTGTGTAATATTACATTTACAAAACAGTTACACGGCGTTTTATTTCAACGTGAAAACTAGTCCCAAATTATACAGTAGTTACCTGTTTAGCCAAACATATGATCGAATACCAGCAAGCAGCCATGAATGTGGAAATTTCGGATATTTAGACAGTTTTTGTCTAAAGCTTAAAAATGACAGTCCTTTGACATCCGGGATACTTTCGTATATGCAGTATTTAGGTTTTAATGTTGTGTATACCGATATGAATATTGGCATTTCCAAAGAAGAAGTGAAAATTCCTTATGCTAATTTTGAGTCCGCTTACGCATGGAAATGCTTACATTCACGTGGATTTAAAGTTATCGATCACTTAAGCCGAGAGGTGATGGAGGAAGTTCTTAGCAAAGTTACAGTTCAGGCGATTTACACTTTGGCGAACAACGTTTCAGAAAAGCCGTTTTTCCATTTCAAGAGCGAGTTGCGTCAAGCAATGGAGATGGCAAAACAATCTGGTGTTAATACCCAGGAATACATCCCTCCGAACTACACAATGATTAGGAGAGAGGAGAGTAATCTTTAAAACTACCAGAGCTGGGTGGTATAGGTCATCATTTTCACGAAAGAGGCAATCGCAACGATCAAGCAATGGAGAGGCCAGTGTTCCAAATAGAACTGCCGGCGAGTGGTTAAATGGAAATCAACGACATGGTTACAATGGTCAAACTGTAACTGAAAACAGTGGAGAGATCGGGACAATTTATCGCACGATGTCTTAGTCAACTGTAATAGTGGAGGTTAGTTTTTGGTTTGTAGTTTGGTCACCATATAAATCCAGCGGATTGCGAGTTATTATGATTATACTCGGCGAGCAGATTTCGAAAAATTACATTCGATGCTTGGGCTGCTCAGGCCATACGATGAACAATTAGTCGCTTTGAATGCATACAACAATAGATAGGAGAACACGCAAGCAGTTTTGTCTAGTAAACGAGTTAGGGGAAATAATTATCGCTCCCCACCCGTTACAGGTTTGTATCTATTCTGCTGCCTAACTATGAATTTTTTTTAGCGACTGTTCTAAATTAATTAACAGAACTACGTGCCCGAAACAAGCTTTCAGAGACATAAGCTTAATGCGTCTGTTTCACTTCCGTACGACCAGAATGCACAAGCAAGATGCTGTAAATCGAGAAAAAGAAAGCTGAGATCTTGTTCCCCAGTTGGAGAAGTTGTCCGAACTTATGCTTCGTACTGTATTGTTGGGTGTCGTTACTATTCTATATATTTTCAGGGATCTTATGCTTTTTTACATTCTATCGCTCATGTCAGCAACAATATGGGTTGACACGTTGAGGCACTCTAATAACTTGGGTGAGGTCCAAATTATGAAGTAAGATGTGAAAGAAATGGTTTTCTACAATTTTACTGACGGTTATTCGGAAGAAAATTTCACCTAAACTCGCCCGATAGAGGTACAAAGTCAGAAAGCGTATCCTAAGAAAGAATATAACTCGAATATGTGTGCAAATTATATTTAGCCCCCAACGAGAAAATATTTAAAAACATGTCCCTTTTATCAGGCAGTAACTATGATTCCTGCTATAGAGAAATTATTCATTTTTAAATGGGAAAAAGAACTCCTTGAGACCATATAATCAAAAACTTTTTGCATGATATTTATATTATACAACTTCGTCTCAAAGTATGGTAAATCAATATAAATAATAATACGAGGGTACAGAATAAGAAATACTGTTGATCTGGACTCTTTTGTACAAATCAAAATCATTTTTTGTCCACTAGGCACCAAAGAGGAACACCAGAACAATAGCCCGCCAATGTTTGTGGGCGAACAAAGTATTAATGTCTCTTCACTCGAGTGTGATGACTGGCAACAGCCGAGAAATTTGAGAGAGCATTCGAAGATTCGAGGGAGCCATGTTGTACAAAAACATGAAAGTAAAACTTTTTATAAAAGTGAACGGATGTAGCGCCAAGACTGGAGCCAAATAACTTCGAAGGGCATACCGAGCTATGCTACAACAATCAGTTGCTTTCTGAAAAAACACTAAATTGGGACCTTGTAACATTCTGTGGTAGTATATGAATGGGCAAGATGATTCAACACTACAAGTTGTTAGTTCCGCTTCTATAGGAACTACTAAATGTGTGCTATTGAGGATATTCTTTGATTTATTGTATACAATTAAATAAAAAATTGCTCCAAATATCAGCAACAATTTGTACTCGTGGTGTTTAAGCCATTGTGACTTGCAGAGTTTGCACTTATTTTCAGCTATGCGTATGAGAAGTATTTTTAAAAATGTGTTTAAGTTTATACATGGTCACGTACGACGCACATATTTGTTGAGTTTAGTGCGAATACAAATTAATGATCAACGCAATCTGTATCCGTAATTAAGAGAGATTATGCTAAATATTATTCATGGTCCATCCATTTGTAACGATTTGAATATGGCAAAACTGCTAGGTATCATAGCATTTACAGTAATGTAATATTTGCACATCGACATAATAGAAAATAATGTGCACTTTGCTCAAATTTTGTGAGAAGTTTGCGCTCCCGCCTTCATTTGTTTTGGAAACAATATATTTGTAATGAGAATGTACACATTATTGAAGTATTTCATATATTTTCATTATTTTTATTCTATTGTTTATTATTATTTCACCATTTTGTGATTAAAAACTTTATATTCAATTCTCTAATTTACTACATCGCAAACGAGATTGTTATAAGAATAAATTATCTCTTGTTAGTTATATTAACATGTATATATTAAAATGCTGTGGTTTTTCAAGAGAGAATCATCACTCCTTAAATAACTAGTATTTATAATAAATTCTTATCGTAAGACATATATCTTTACGAGCAATGACATTTCAGCTGGGGAAGTGAAGTTTAAACCACTGTGACCAAATTATTTCTTAATTGAACCAACAAACATTTTTTGATTAAACTGAAATGATACAGGCTTTTTCGAATGTCCTGAGAGAGGAAAAAAATGAATTAAGTAAATACTGGTCAATATCACGCTAAAATAAATTAATCAATATGAAAGCCATGTATTAATAGACATCGGAGCCAAGGAAATGTCCACGAATGAAATAGGAGGTACGCAATATAACTAAATGATTGTATCATTTTAGGTACAATAACGTGTAATCTCGCTTCCACCTACCAGTTGTTAGCAAAACACCAATTGAAACAATTATCAATGTCGCTGAAGCTCTACAGGCAAGGGGTGCGATCCAATCAGAAGAGACTTACACAGACATGTGACCTTCCTAAACCAGTTTCGCTGAATGAAGAGACAGAAGATAATTCAGCACTTGTGGTCCAGGTGCCCGGAATCGTGGGTGCAGGTGAACGGGAGTCTTGGTTATTGTTCTGCATAAATGGTTCGCAGCATAATACATATGTATGTACAGAGATAAAAATGTGGTCCATTCTTTTGCTTATCTACAGAATTTAAGTTGTGGGTTTAATAGTGCTTCTCTGACATAAAAAAGAGCTTGATAGCTTGCCTCCAGGATATCTGAAAATGGTGCAAGGTATAATCATTCATTATTCACAATACAACTCGGATCATAAGACCCTAGCGCCTCTCAGAAACTGCAAATCTACCTAACTGTAGCCATCAGTCAGAACTAAGAAAAAATACCATGTGTCTGGTTAATATCACGGGAAGAGACTTCACATTTGTAAATTCATATAAAGTGCTGCATCTCAACAATCATATCTGGAAACAATTCTGCCTAGCCACTTCAGAAACGCCAAAAATCTTGAATGTTTTAAACGTTCTTTTAAAAACTCATCTTTTCTGTGATATCCACCTCCATTGGTGAAGAAGGCTTAATTTATAGACCTACCATTAAAGTAGCTACAGTGTCTCCAATATTTAAGCTCTGCCGAACACAATTGGGTCCATTGAATTCTAATCTGATTATAAAATATGTGTTATGTTAGTATATTATAAACTCATTACTATATATTGTTTTTTGTTGTCCATTGATTTAATTTATTTGAATGAGGAGAACGCTTCTTATGTACTGAACCTGATGGCATCATATTTTTATGCACACGCTAGTATTAGAACTTGCCATGGGTCATTAGCATGGAATTTGTTAAAAATTTATGTTCGCTTCATCTTGCCATAACAATAGTTAATGACATCATCATATGGTTTGTGCATTCCACACTCCCCTCAGCTGGTAGTTTAATGTGTAAGGTATTTTCGTGTAGAAGTTTGTATAGGCTGACTACTGGTATTTAACTTTAATGGAAATCAATTAATTGTATAAAATGGTATAAGTGTAGTAGGAAGAAACAATCAGGGATTAAGGATGAGGACAGAGGCAGGCAGATTGAATAAATAGGGGACGCTAAATTTCTCATTAGCAACTGATACTCGAGGAGCGACATACCCTAGGTACTATCAAGGACCAGAGACATCGTATTACTTTATTGAGAAACTTGAATTGGATATTTGAATGTATATCAAATTAATTAAGTAATCTTGGGAGTCTCTTGTCATTACGAACGCAAAGCAACAAAACAGACGGGAGGAATTGTTTATTGAGAAATAAGAGCAGAGGATTCTAGTCCCTTATATTAATATTTGATATAACTGGAATCTGGAATCTGTAGGTACTTCATTGTAAAAAATTAATATATAAAATAGACTTTCAGTCGGTCTATCCTATAAAAATCAAGATATACATCTTACAAATATACTGCGTTTTACAACACGACCGAAGAGAACCTCCACTGTACTTCCATTCAACTTTTCTTTCTCCATCGCCATTTTCCTAGTGCATTGCTAATCTCCAATGGCGTTGTTTTCTCTCGTTCCCAAATTTTGCATTTCCAAAAATCTGAATAACAGATTTACTCAAACTTTGATCCTGCAAAGTTTGTCGTTTCTGAAGATTTAGTAAGAGACATTTTGCTATGTAAAAACTTGTACCAATATACTTCAATACCTTTCTTTGGAAAACTTCGTTGTTCAACATTTTTTATTTTATCTCATCATGTGATATTAGTCTCTTATTACCCAAACTATTAATTTAGTATTCGATGATTATTGAATCATGTATGAATAAACGTGCAGCCTTCTTAGAACACGATAAAATTACTAGATTAAATAGATTTGCCTTTACACATTTATAAGAAAATGGTGATACGCTAATAGTTTATACAGGTGAGAGACACACGATAGAACACTTCACTAATTAGGGCAATTATGACATTGGAGGCACATGACCATTATTCTGTTACATCCACCATTACACGCCCGTCTTGTAATTGCAGTAAGTTATGTTTTAGTTAATATCATGAACCTGCAACATTATGCTAATTAATATAATACAAGATATGCCACAATAATTTTACAAGAAATAATGTAAAAAACAAAGAGATATTAGTTACTAATTCTGTTAGCAGTCACCTTAGAGAGTTGTATATATGAAATGGTTGATTCCTTATAAATACTAAAAGATTAATGATGCTAGGCATCACAAATGAAATCGATTCCACTAGTATGAGTATCAACTATTATGAAAAACAATGGATGAATTTAAATTTTCGTATCACATAACCAACTGCTCAAAGTAATCTTAGTCCGCAGATCTCCTTCGGTTAGTCCGAGTTAATAGTTTTCTTCATCTAACCACGACATCACACATACTTAAATTGGAGGAAGTGTTTGGTTTCCTATTAGTGAATTTTGAATATGTGCAAAGAGTAAGTGAAGTGATTATAAGATAATATAGAGACGTTCCTGAAAATCAACAAGGTATGAGGTACATAGCGAATTGGAACACTATTTATCCTAAGCGAGTGTTGACCGTAGGATCACCTAGTCACTAGAGATGCCCCAAGAAAATGTGATATATACCCCTAGACGATCATGGTAGACTCTGAATCAGAAGAAGGCCCTGATGTGGTCTTCCGGTGACAGTGAATTTCTGGCGGTTCACCAACCACTCACGAGGCAAGGTCTCCCTATGATCTACACTTAGATCCTGAGAGACACATCAAATGACTCAACGGTTTAATATGTGAGTATCTCATTGTGATGACAGTTTTATTGAGATCAGCGCGAGATGCGCCTTAACTATGATCGGTGTCGTGTTCACTGTTTAGATCATTAACTTGTTGTTATATTTTCCGTATGTATTTCTTTCTCACTTTGACGTATGTACCGTTCGTGATACGCGTCCCCTTAGCACTATGCATGACAAGCCATGCCATAGTAGAGTCCGGTTGATATGCTTGGAGGTAAGATTGTAACAAATGCATACTGATGAGGTGCCGAGCTTCACCTGTGATCATAAGAACTTTTGTTTTAACATCTAATGCAATTAACCGGTTGTTAGTCGGACATGAGTGATTTGACTTTAATTCGTAAGCGTGTCATGTAACAGAATGATGTAAACCACCCACCGTCCACCGTGTGGAGATGTGTTTGTCCGATCAATGGCAAATACCAACTAACTGATCTGTGGACAGCAGAACAGCTGCTTCCACTTGCGCACACCTTGCTTATATGTTACTTTTGTATCACAAAGGTTAAACTAACACCTTGTGAGAGACACTAAGACCTCATGAGTCATTGCCCTGTCTCTGTATCAAATGTGAGAAACGTGATAGGTCTACGCATCTCTTTTTAACAAATATCACAAATATTGCGTTTCTATATCTTCAGGTAGAGGACAATCAATAGCACAGATTGAATAATTGGCGAAATTATTATTGTTTCTACATATAAGATTTTCGTATTCAATATCTTCGTTCTTCCGTATATTACTTGTAGATTCCACTGCTATATATGTTGTAGGGAGTTCAATTTTGCATTTGAAAACACAATAATACCTATCCTATGGTTATTAGAAATTTTATTATATTCTCCAATTCTCATGCTTATTGTGTATATCTTGCACTCATATCTATTTACACTTTTTTTTATTTTGTTCTCACAGTAGTATATTTTGGCCACATATTACAAATAATTTCTGTCTATTACTTTTTTTAGGAAATCCAGCAGTAAACGAGGTGTGTGTGAGACACCCACTGGATATCATGTTCTGATTTGTTTCTTGGGATAGGTAGAACTTTCTGAAATTGTCTTAGAAAGTATTAAAGAGCGAGAAATCATTATTTTTGCTTAAAGCATTATATATAGAGAGGGTGAGGTTATAAAATCCTATAGTAGAAAGCCCATCGAAATACTCTTTGAACGAGTGTCATATGAGTTAATATGATGAATTGTAAATCAAACAAAATATAGTGAGAAAATAACTTAGATATAAAATAAAGAGTTACAACAATATAAGGAGAATGATTCAATTATGTCCTTATCTTTGTCCACTTCTGAGAATTGCATATTGTCTTGTATGACACCGGCCTGAGCTTGTTCAACATAAAGCGCACAATTTTATAATGTATGAGGACTCTCACATCAGGCCGTCAGTAAAGACTGTTTCGTAAATGCCTACGCATGTTCCAATAGTATTTTATCATTTATGTGATGTGGTCATGAAAACCTTTTAATTTCTTTCATGTAAAAGCATATCTTGATAGATGTTCACGGAATCGGATAATGATATGCATTTGTGTGAGAGTTGCTCTAATTTTCTGATTTATATACTCCAAGATTATGGACTGGATGGTCGACTAGAAGTGTCTATCAGGTATTCCTAGCTAAGAATATTGTCCGACTTTTAGAAAGCTTATTGTGTCTGATTTCTCTCATCGTACTTAAGTAATATATATTGACCAGACTTCGACTATACAATCATGCGATGTGGTTGTAGACGTACACAATGTGGCGAAAGAGTGCGATTTATGCAATTGATCCAACTTGCCTTCACAAAGAGTTCATATACATATAAATCTTGTCTAATCAATAGTGGGCAGTGTAGGTTCGCTTGTCAAATGTATTCTAGGTTTCTCCAAGACGCACGGAAGCTATGAGGCTCTTGTGTTATCTTCCGATATGTAGTCTTGGTACTCGGCTCACAAGGTACCCTTGAGCGCTCAATCTAGGCTCTGGTAATTTTCCTGGAGTTCTTCACGAATCTTTCCTTCTCTGCATTGTTCACGACAAAATAAGAGTCAGATTGGCTAAAGACACGCAGTATTTCATGTATAACATTCGAGAAAATTTTCCTCTCGCACATTAGCTCCAATTTCTACATCGCGTTATTTGAAGGCATCACTTGAGAGGCCAGAGTAACACCAAACTCAGGACTTGTGTAACATGTCGGATAAGTGTCTGGCACTAGATTGCATTTGCTGGATTAATATGCATATGCACAAACATCTTCTAGAAGTTACGCAAAATTAAGTGTCGACAAACTATAGTGATGGTGTTATTGTTGAATTTTAACATTAAAGTTTTGAAAATTACAACGTAAAAATTATAGAAATAATTAAAAACTGCATTTGTCAACTTTTATTGTAAATAGATTCGTCCAAATTAAATTTTGTGTTTCAACTACAAATAGTATACTAGAGTCTCATTTCATAAAGTAACCGGGATCAATAATATATAGCAGAACTAGATATATAGTGGTTCATTCCGTAAATGATTACAAATTTGTCATAACAAAGTCCACATTTTATGGCTAGAAGATATGTCATATTGTATGCTCAGAAATGATCTTTCTTTACCGCCAGGAGACCCGTAGTGTAATCAGTCGGACTGAAGAAATCGTACTGTCCACAGACATACCGTTTCCAGTTATACTAATGTTAGATAACTCGAAGTTGATGTCAATTCCACACAATTCTATATGATATTCTCCTGCGTAATAAGAGTAGTTGACTCTGTTCTACAACATATAATCTGTTATTAGCTCTCCTTAACCGAGAATGCTCAAGTGCACCACTATACGTCCACTAATGTTCGGAACTGAATGCACGTGTGAAAATGCTATGAAGTTACCCGTCGTCTAATCTAGATCGTAGGATCGTATCCCGCTTGACTGATACCAGAGTACCGCGATCTGTCTTTCTCGTTAACCTCATTGTCGCACAAGAATTTCTTTCCTCTCCGACCATTCCGTTCTCAAAGAACCTACTGGACCAATTATCTCAACAACACGTGGATATCAAATAAAAATCTGCCCTGTGTGAATAAAGGTGATACTTATAGAGTTTGTCCAATGTACAGGTGAGACTCGGGGGGACCTCCCCCGCAATAATATCAAAAGCGGGACAGAATAAAATCAAGGAAAATGCAAATAAAAATATGAGGGTGTGCTGTCATTCAAAAAATGAACTGCTCGTACTGTCTCAAACCAGCAAATCACCATCTGGGCCAGAAAAAGAACTGTAAATTCATTTTATATGAAGCTTCCTGATAAGTAGGCGTGGAGAGTCAATTTCCGGAATAGTTTCTGAGAACTCTCGTAATTATATCCACGAATAAACATGCTTCATGTCTCCCGAGATCGCTGCCATCCGAGGGGGTAGGAGGTATTCGGAGGGCCCAACTGGCATCAGGGGAGCAAAGAGTAGTTTTTTTCTCGCTGGAAAAAATTCATCAAACGCGGAGAATATCTTAAAATCTTCTAATCTCAATTAGCAACGCACTAGGACTAAGAGTACAAACCTTTGATAATTAAGTCGTTATGCTAGAAAATGTCCTTACTAAAATTATACTGAGAACGAAGCGTAGTACCCAGCCTTCAGTGTTTTGTTGACGAAACACTCAGATTAGACACCCCAAGGGTGTACGCACTTGTGTTGACCCTTCATAAGGAATTCAAGTTAGTTTTAATAAACAATAACGGAAATCTCACTTACTATAGGATAACAATTGTTTGTAAAAAAACATGCGATCTTCTGTAAGAAAATCGCTCAAATCTGGGCTCAGAAACACGCTGGAGGAATTTATTATATACAATCAGAAGAGCTTTTCGCGCTGATATATTTATGTGACACGCTTCCAGTCGATGTCTTGTCAATATCATAGACCCTGCGGAGACGTCTCGCTTATCAATGGGGCCCCAATATTGGAGAAATTCGAAAAAAGTGTCTTTTTACATCTACTCAGAATATACCGTTTGTAATAAGGGAGAACCATCTCAATAGTTGTATCAATAAATACTTCCCTTGTACTACCAAGGATACCACTTGTACCAGAAAACAGTGACTCACAATTTTCTCACCATCTGAAGAGGCTCTCCTTGATAAGTTAGGATGGTATGGCATGCACTCAACGTTTTGTTCAAAAATCTTACTCACGTGGAAACATCGAGTAACCGCGGGATTATCCAGATGGGGGCCAACGATTAGGGGCGCAGAGATCACACACAAAGTATTATGCTATATACAGTGTGGAGAAAATTGATACATACGGTGGAATACATCCTTTTGAGAAAAATGCTAATTCTTCAAAATTTAACCCCAAGTGGCCAGAAACCCTGGGAATAATTTCAATGCTTACAGAAAGACTTTAATAACTATAAAATAGATGCAATAATATTACCGAAAGAGTAAATCGTCGGTTAGTTTTCAACACAAGAACTTTGCATGGTCATCCCCATGGGTGTTACTGAAATGGGGCTTTCAGACAATATAACGTAGGTATCAACTCAATAAGATAATATTCCGAATATTACCACTAACAGATTATCTATTGGACTGCTGGAAAAGCTCTGGTTAATTAAAATCTTCGCATTTCATATAGTTAAGTTAACCTATGGCGTCAGACAATAGAACATGTAAAACACTTTTACATAGTGAAAGCTTCCTTGATAATAATAGGGGAGAACTAGTTTTCTATCCGGTTGTGTTAATAGTTCAAAACTCATCGCAACCCCCGTGGGGTGGATAAACCAGATTGTGGTGGCCTACAATCGAAATAATATGGGAAACACCAATAAAGTGTGCATAATCTATCATCGCGAGCCTGGATATTATTATTGGGAAATTTCCAATCTTCTTTTAATCTCTTGTTCTGTCCAGGAGACACAATCTGGGCCTGTAACACAGAAATAGTGCGGATATTGAGATATCTATGTCTTGTAACCATGCCACTATGTTAGTCGAGAGAGCACGTACTACACACGTAGTTGGTTCAAATTACATCACAAGTAGGTACACCAGACAGAGTGATAGCAATGACTGGCGCGCCACGATCAATAGGGAGATCAAAGTTTATACCACACCACTGATTGGAATTCACGAGTAGAGGGTCACGAAATACTTAGTTTTATCAGAGAATCTCTTGCTTACAGCCCTTAGACCCTAACTTTGGTGATCGCAGAAGAACGCAGTAAATAATATATTGCTAGACCAGAGACTTACTAAAGTTTTATACATTGAGTGGAGTGTTTTTCAAATGTTTCGTTGTCACAACAGTAAATTGTATCGAGGTCTTCTGAATAAATCAACCAAGAAGCGTCGCGCGAGAATTCCTGGAGTTCCAACGACTCACACTATATAGGAGATCTAAGTATTGTTATTACATAGTGATTATTACACTACGGAATAATCTTAAATAAAATCTTCACTATACTTCAAGACCATATCGAGAGAGAGTACTCAAAGAAAAGCTGAAATTTATACTAGATAAGGCTTTTGGACTGTATATAGAAGTGAAGCATTTCGTCTTCAGGTTATAGTTTCTCAAAATCTATTTGACCCTCCAGTGGGCTAAAAAATGAGCGTGCCGCATTCAATAGGGAATCGAAATACAGTGTATATTTCAATATTGTAATGTAATAACACATGATTTTATAGGAAAACATTCTTTTTAAAGATTTACTTCTGCTAGTCGACATCGAACCAACTGGAGAATCGGCAGATACAAAAGCATTGAGTAAGTTGTCTATCAATGTGAGTACACTATCTCCTGATATAGTAGCTGAATGGGATTATCTCTCCCAGAGATATTGCCCCTTCCTACGTATACGATGGATCGAACCCCACAGGGGCTATATACAGATTAGGCGCATGCGCGACTATATAGAGAGGATCAAAGATATTGTAGGGCATAGTCTAGGATTATATAGGGAGGAGTGAGTCTATTTATTTACATCTTCTTTTATATCAATTATATCCAATAGACCTATGTATAGTAATCTGACAAGTTTTTATTAGTGAAAGCTTCCTGGCCATTTATCAGTATTAGATGAGAGATATATCATGCGCGGAGCAACACACAAGCTTGGTGGCTAGGAGACAAAGAAAGTAGGAGCACTAATGCTCCCTCCTTATTTATTTCGAGTTGAGAAAGTTCCGGTGTACATTAGCAAAATGCTTGATAAATGGACGAGAACTTGCTTTTGGCACTGGCTCGAAGGTGTGGGTATTTTTTCTTCGATATTAAAATGTTATAGAAAATCTCGGATAAGATAAGAAAATTTTCAGCATCGCTCTCTAATATTTAAAATCACAATAGTGATAAATCTATATGAGTATTAGATCCAAACGGCATATCCTGATGACTGAAGCCTTCTGACATTTGGTTTGAAAGGCGATTACGTGAACCATGTTTGCAGAAATTGCCCATATGTCACTCTTATGAGGGGCTGGGGAGATCAATTATGTTATTGGTATGATGAACAATGAGCTGTGAAATCATCCACTATAAAATTGTAGCTTTTCTATCTTTATTGTCAGACTTTCATATGAAGATATTTCTATGCTCTCTATGTGACTGGTCGAGGTCCTAGTCAAGAGCAACTTCTGTTAGACCCAAAATGCATTTTCTCAGGCAAGAAGAACATGTGATTTCTTAATCCCGTAATAATATAAAACAATAGTGTGTAATATTACGCTTGGTACTTATATTCCTCTACAATTGGAATAGACCAGACATTACCTCATGAAAATTAGCCGTTGCCATGGTAGACCAAATTGACCATTAAAAATGTCCTCTCTACAGTGAATTCTCCTCATCAGCATTGTGTCCATGGTAGATCTGATATCCATTAGCTATTAACATATCGAAGTATAATTGCGACTTTTTGAAATAATTCATTTAATTTGTTGCAAAACGTTCCTTTTACTAAATAAGTGTAATACTTCTCTAGCTTACTTACTAAAGAGCCCTCCAACATATGTGGTTTATACTTATATATCGCACAGTGTAAAAAGTCAAGAGAACATTCTATTAACTATAAATTAGAATTTTTTTCCATATAATTAGACCATACCAACTGAGTATATCAAATATAAGGCTGAGTTAAAAACTATTGACATACGAGATAATTCGAAGTGTGTTAGAACACGTCATACATCTAGTCCCAATACACCATGGAGGGTCACACTGAGAATTTCGGAGTGAGTAGAGGAGCGCCATGACATAGGTACCCTCCTCCGTAATAAAAGATGCAGAAGCATAGTTGCACTTTGGGATCAATGGAAGGAGTTATATCAGAGTTTTCTGGCCAGTAGGATGTTATTTGTGAGGCGTAAGAGAGCATGGGTTTTCATAACAAAGCACTCCTGTCCTCGTCTAGCCTCGTAGTTACGAACAAACGAGTGTATAAAAACGGGGTTTTTAAAAACTCCGCTCGTCAACTATATTCTGTATCGGACACCACAATTGACGCTATAGGGCTCAAATAAAGGGTACCTGAGGAGGGCTATCAATATCGGGAAACATAGTTGGAATAACATGAAATACTCTTGAATCTCCAACTATTCACGGTACTGTTAATCTGCACTCAATAGAGAGTCACATTTCAAGAACGCCTTAACTCTCTGTCACGAGAAGGTTGTGCGAATATTAGAAGAAGTGATCAGAATTCTTTTATAAAAGAACTGTTTGATATTTGTTATAAAACCCTATGGCCATACTGTGTTAAAACTTTAGGCATTCATACTATTGTGGAGGGCCAGTCCAATTTGTTAGCCCCTCGCTTTTAACAAACAAAAGGGGTCTCCAGAGCATACGCGACATTGAAATAGCCAAACCTAGAATCTGGCCGTTATATCACGTCAGATCGAAAGCTCTATTCAGAGTATAAATTATTCAGCCTTTTCCCTGAGCCCAAGGCAGTGGTGTGATAGGGTTATAGAGAAGAAGTATTTATCTTTATCAATAAGAAGTAAATTTGCGCTAAAATATGAATTTGATCGATTGCAAAGTTTTAAAGTAAATCGACGCTTATCGAATATAATCGTAGTTATGTCATGTTACCATGATACCTATTTAGAATATCATCATGTTGAATCATTTGAGAGATATCAGTGATTACATAGAACTCTACATACGTACCCCAGTGGCCGTGATTCAAATTGGAATATTAGAACCACATGAGACTCTGACAAATAACAATATTAATATCGATAGACTTACATGAGAATTAAAGTCAAGCGTTATATCATGACAATTAATAAAGAGTGGCTTATTTACTGATAAGTGCCACTAGTGGATTTATCATTTGAGAAGAAGAGTAGAGAATTCTATTATGTATAAATAGGCTATACTTAATGCAATATCCACACGCTAGACTAATATGATAAATATCTAGTGTTACACAATGTTAAAATATAAACTGATCTGCAATAACCCTATGAAATTAAGTTTCGAGTGACTACATTGAATATAAAGTGACGTTTATCACACACATTCATACCGTACGGGTCCTCCCGGGGTGTACATAGATATCTGAGACGAATACCGTGGAGAAAACTACTCCATATCGTAAACTCAGTCAGCTGGAGGTATACGATTTATGAATTCACAATATATGTATAAATTCAATCACGGGTCTCATCGATCTCTTAGAGAGACTCGACAGTGTCAGCCTCTTTTGACATCTGAACTTGAATGGGTAAAAAGAATTTTAAAAGAACTTATTTGTTATGTCCGAGGTACCTCTACTCACCAAGAAGCAATTTCTAGTTCGTCTTGTTATGAAAGATGAATATTATAGGATTCTCGTTGACATTGGGGCCCGAAAACTATTTTCCAGCGGTTTCTTATCAACAACCGGTGACGTTGCAGACGACGTCACAATCGAATTAAACGACGCAAAACAGACCAACAGAGCTGAAATAGATTTCGGAGTTGAGTACAAAATAGTAGAGAGAATACTCCATTAAATAAAATGCCCTTAGGTAGTGAGGATCACTTGTGTATGCAAGTGAAGAGGTGGGTGGGGCGAGGGTATCAGAGCCATATAAGTAAAGAATAGAGATTCTTAATTTCTAAGATAGATTTTCATATAATTAAATGCATAAATGTTATATCGTTAACTCCTTGAATTCTCTATGAGGACCCATCGTGAGCGGCATTTCTGAAGTGATTCTTACCCTCGTGCCCCAAGGCTCGGGAAATATTAAATGCCGTGTAACTTGTACATACAAATCCATTGAGAAATAGTCAATACTCCTCCAATTTATAGCTCAGTCATTCAAAGATCCTCTATACTACTGTTCAATAAAATCTAGTCGGATTACAGAGAGAGTATTTTAAGCTGAGCTAGTCCACCTGAAAATATGTAGGTGGATATTTTAGAATGAAATTACAGTGACTATATGAAATATCAGTGATTACAGATATTATTTAGGTAAGACGAGAATGTAATTTATCACTATGATTATACTTCTAACAATAATGTAAAATAAAGTAGTTAGAATATCGCACCTAAATTTCGCTCGAGCTCGATTACATAAACCATCATTAAAAAGTGACCCTAATCTTAGTGAAATATTCTAGATGAGATAAAACTTGACATTAAATCTTACCTCTAATATGTAGCGTACGCAAGTCTGTAATATAATAAGTATTGAACTAACTATTGAGACTATAAGACGTTGTTTTTTCTGAGCATGAGCCACCAAGTTGCAGGAATACTTTGAGATAAAGAAGAAAGCATTTTTTATATTTGTAATGAAAACAGAAGTAGCCCTAGATACCAATTCAGATCAATGCTAAATTATGAATATCTCTTTTATGATCCTATTGTTAAAAGAGAGAGATTTACATCTCATTTAAATGTTACATACTCTGATAAAGGGGGACCACTCGAGGCGTAAATATTCGCTTATACAACATGTTCGAACGAAAAGAGCTCTCTAAATATTAGATATTTACCCATGTTAAACCATCAACAGGAAAGACTGAGGATGTTGGATCCAAACAAAAAAAAAAGGAAAACATATTGGATGGTGTAGTAGGGAGATCTAGCGGTTACCTAGCTGTGTTTTTGAGTACGCTCAGAATCCGATAAATGTGAAAAAGCTAAACATCAAACGTGCGAGTATCCGGTATATTTCCGGACACCTAACGAGAACCTGCGAGCTACTCATTATTTACCAGAACGAGTAACTATCACCGTCGGAGTTATATGCAGCAGCTCAGGTCAGCTGCAAGAAAATAAGTCTACTGCAGGCCGCGCACGGTTCAGGTGCAGCCCGAAGAAGTGCTCTAAAGTAATTTTCATTTTTAAACAATTGAGTTACACACCTACATGATCTAAAGTTCTTCACAAATTATATATCTCGTTTCTAGATGGAAGATGTAATAAAATTTACGCATCCTTCTAGACCCACATGGTGATACATCTTGATATAACAGAAAGATAAACAGTTGCACTCTGTTTTAAACGTACTCAGATTGTACGAATAAAATCAACTGTGACGAGTAAGTAATCACTCGATTTCTTCGTAGTCTTCTTATTTATTTCTCATGCCACTATATATTGAGAATCCATTGAACCTTTCTAAAAAATATGACAGTTTCTAGTGGGTCGAAGAGATGGCAATCATTGTTTATTATATCCGAAAACGATTTATGTATGTTTATACCTATCACAGCGGAAAAACCGCATTCAGTTTTAATAGCTATTATTGACGATTATCGCTTACCCAGTACTATCAACTCGGAGACTTAATTGATAGAAACAACACTAAGTATACGATTTATCTAGGAACATTTTGTCAAATGTTATTATTCTCATTCCGATTAGTTACTTTATGTTCTGTCAGAATATGATGAAGAACGTTTTGGGTAGAAGTATTTGATCAAGCAGTAAAAACACAATATTTAGTTTGTCTTCATCAATATTTTCTATTTGTAAGACTATAGATTGTCCTAGTGTATTGGCGTTGAAATGGCTATCTATTTTCGTCACCAATTGTACAGACTACAATGACTATGTAGCCTATAAGCCTGGGTAAGAAAACGAGAGAACCCCACAAACCGGCCACTGTTGTTGTAAGTGGTTATAGCACGGTTTGTAACATGATTGGCCTGAATGTCAGAGAAGAATTAGTGAGATACTATTAGTTTTTTGAGATTGAGAAAAATTGCAATATCTTTGACAGAACATTCTTTCTTTTGCAGATCCAAGTTTGGTTACACCGAGGATATACAAAGATTAGTAGTGGTATGAGCATCTGCAAAAGAATCGATGAGATACGAGAGATTGAGTGAACAGTACTCCCACTATGAGGACGTGTAGTGGTGGTGGTTTAAAACGAACGATTTGTAAACCAAACGACACTACAGTATATCACTGCGTGGTATCAAGACAATTTGACTTGTTCGAGATAAAATACAAGACTCCGTCATTAGTAATCTCACCCCTACTTAAAAGATGAGCTAAGTATAAAAAACTGTAGACTACTAGACTACTGAAGGTATATGGAACGAGAATGAGTCCAATACACAACTTATTGTAATAACAAAGAGTATAGAGACAAACAGAAGCCTGAATTCACATTGCGGTGTGTGGGTCTATATTAAGCGGATGTAGATGTATTCTGAAAAAAATAGACATCTTTAGCGTATTGTTACTTTATTTTCTTTAAGTGTCACGCGAATCGAGTTTACAGAAAACTGCTCTTAACAATTAACTTTGAATTCTACCCTGTTCACATTGTATAGCCTTGAGATCACCAAAATCTGTTACTATCGTAGAGAAACAATTTCCATCTCTATCTCACCGACACAGATCATTGCTAGATAAATGAACACCTCTTTCACACATGTCATAAGAAAAACTAACACCCGGTCGAATAGGAAATTTCCTCATTACATATGACATTATACGAGGAATTATAGATCTACCGACGCACAAAGTGTCATACCCGAGAAGCAATATCACATGACTTATTTTGATTCACAATTGCCTCCGAAAATATAGCACGATGTATCCTAGGTCCATTAACAGCATAATCGAGTGCGAACACCCCTAAGACCTAGTTATGGCCCTGTCATGTATGTAATACTTGGCGGCTGAGGAACTGGGGTTGGAACAGCGATATTGACACATAACCGAGGCTTGTGATGGTGGTGATACAATTATCCAGTAACCTCCACAAGATGATATTTACAAAACATATATTTGAACATGAATTTGCACAATTATCCATCAATATCTCTCGGGCACACTAACGTCATCTCTGCGTCTAACGGGTACCTCTTTCTATCAGTTTAGCGCTAAACACGTAGTTCTCTCACTCCCAAGATGAAGCTTATGCAATATATTAATCATTTCGGCAAGTACTTTCATTGCTATAACGTGGACATTATCATCTTCCAATGAAGAGGATTATTTACAGATGGGTACATTACAAAAAAGAAGCTCAAGTCACAACAGCTCGCGTGAGACAGCGTCCAATTTCGCTACTCTATCTGTGGCGGAATAATGATTCTAGATTAGTATCGAGAAAGTAGATCTCGGCCATAGACTATTTTCCCACCGATTGAGCTCGTAGATACAATCTTAGAAGCACATGTGACAATGAAGGATAAAACAAATAAAACTCGGATATTTTTAACACATTTGGGAAATTTAACAGGGCAAATCCTTATCAGATCTCAAGTGTAAAGCTGCTTAATTTTTTCAAATTATTTGCCTATGTGGGAGTTAGATGTTAGAAAGAAGAATATTGAGTAAAACACATACATGTGTTATAATTTGTCCTTTTACACATTCCATCACATAACATACATGAAGAGAGTGATAGTCTTTGAGCGAAAAACGGCAGGTATGAGCAAACGCAATAATTTGATAAGAATTATCCTGGTTACTCGTGCTGAGGACATATAACGAAGTGTACGTCGTACAATAAAATCGTTACCTAATAATATCTATCCAATGATTAGATTAAAGGTGACACAGGAAAATTTATGTATTAGATGTTTCACAAAGAGAGAAGTGCACCACATGGAGTTGAATCATTTCCCAACTCTTGTGCCATATACACACGCTAGTGTATGCGCGATTGAAAGACATACTGAGAGTCCAATCGTGGTGCTTAAAGTTGCATTAAATTATAATGTAGGCTATAAAACAGACTTACAGGAAAGCAGCTGCTGAGAAGTCTGTACTAAAGATTTACGGTTTACGGTGATTCTGACATTCCCTCGCGCCCTAAAGCATCTAACATGATCTCATTCTACAACGGTCGAGACGGCTGTGAGGCTCTCTATCTTGAATGAGAATAGCATTCACTGGATCGCGAGATTTTAGGGATATAAACAGATACAATAAAAGTCTATTTATACAATGCATAACATTGAGAAACGTTCGGTTCTCTTTGAAGAGAGACATTCATAGATCCCGTATGTCTTGGATTCTGCCATGAAGACTTGAAACTAAGTTACATATGGAAGTTTCTACTTGTAAGCACTAGAGGTGAATGCTCTGTGAAACAACTAGAATCAACGACATATTCTAATCCCCTCCTTCCCCGTAGACAAAATTCAGTAGATCGGGGACCATACTCCGGTGGCGAGATAGAATAGGGTCTAAGAGGGAGTGTCACTGAGAAGTCACCAATATCCGCGGCCTCGCAAACACCTGATGTAAAAAGGAGAGAGTAAAACTACATAACTATCTTGGTTACAAAACGACGGACTATGCAATTTATAACGAAACACACGAATGCTTATAATTATATGACGAAACTGCATTCAGTTCACAAAGTAACTTTAAATGCATCCCGGAGCTTGGATGAACCAATTTAATCGGAGAAGACATTTTCGGACGATGGGAACCAATGACTGGTATCGAGTAAGTCTGGGCGTGGCTACAAGATTAGTGGGAGTTGTACGTACCATAGCTTCTAAGGAATATGAGAACATCAGAATGGTCATGACCTTGACAACTATATTTTCTTACCAAATACAGGGTCATGGCGATGTGGCTTGGAGACTTTAACTTTGGTAATCGTATAATTCTTTATTTCCCATTTTTTCGGAATCATCTACTGTAGATACCGTAAATACTCCGCGCTTCTATATTACTCTGTGCTATGTTGTATAATGGGAAACTGTATATGGTGTCTCCCACTATCCTGTGATATTTCAGGATACGACGGCAAGTCACAGGCTTATCCCTTATCCCTATTACTTCTACTTTAGTCACATTTAACTCTAAACAGGCAATGTGGAAAAAATACTAATCTCGCGAGGGTATATGATGTGTGAAGTTCAGTTGGAAAGAAGGACAATTAACACAATACTAGACATATCATCGGGAAAGCGTAGACCATATAAATCTTATAGCACTTATGACTCTGAACTTCATGTGAGAGTTAGTAAACTATTAATTAACAGCACACTGGATACTGTGGCATAAACACATTTATGATGAACAATCCATATGTGATATAATTCTGAATTAGACGTTATTACAATGGAATAAACCTATGGGGATAACACCACATACAAAACTGATTAAATCAGCACTGTGACTATTGTTCACAATAAGGAGGTATACTTAGCACTTACACACTTGGAATTCTATAGTTTTATCCTGAAATCACCTTCCAAATGGAATAAAATCTTGTTAATTTTAGTAATAATGTAAATTACATACACCAACTTTCAATATAATCGCACAGCTATTTAAGGGTGAACAACATGTAATATATTAGTGCAAAAATTACCATGACGACATATGTAATATTATGGGGATCAAAAAGTTTTTTACTGAATTGGAGGACTTACTCCAATTATCTAAAATTGAAAGAAAATCATTTAACTTATTTAACTGGTTCAAAGGCGTTATTCACAGAACATGACAAGTATTTGGTAATAACTAAAATATCCAACATATAGATATAAATAAAAATGTTATACCATACAAGTTTTTCCACAGAAAAGGGTAAGTGAAATATTTAACAATTTACATACAAATATGTCTCTTACTAAAAATCTTCAAAACTGACAAACTTTGCAATCAAATTGAGTAAATCTGTTATTCAAATTTGAAATCAAAATTGAAAACGAGAAGAAAACAACGCCATTGGAATTACAAATCGCACTAAAATATGCCAAGAAATGAAAATTGAATGAGAAGTACATGAGGTTTCCTTCGTCTTAAAAACAGTATTGCATAACTAATTATATCGAGACCGACTGAAGTCTTTGATTTACATGAACAGTTTACTACCAGACCCACATTCCAATAAAATGAATAAACAATCTTTGCTCGTCTACAACCTATATATAAACCATCAGTCAGTGTGTTCTGTTTCTGAGACCTGTTTTCTGAGACGTAATGAGGCCCCTTTATTCTCCTCTCCTTCTTTCCTCAAATCCTTCCTGTTGTTTTTCTTCCTCCTCTTCCTCTACTTCGCCTTAACTCTCTCAGCGAGGCAAAGTAACTTGTTGGCAAGGCGACCTTCCTCATGGCTTCCTTGGCAGCTTCTTGCTGCCTCATTGTACAGGTCTCCTAAAAATAAAAGGACATTAGTATGATTTAAACATATTTATTGAATAAAATCAATGGATTGGCAACAGGCATAGTCTATATAATTAAGCCTTCTCCCAAGGAACATTTTAATTTACAAATGAGTTTGGTAATTAAACCAGACAAGGGTTTTATATCATACATAGGGTTCATTTAATGTTCAGGTTATAACAAAATGACAATGTTTTCGGAACACGACTCAACCATTTCAATTCAACTATAATTTTAATCAACTTACTAGATATCGTGATGAAATGAACTAAAAAGGAGATGCAACTAAATACCTTATTACTATGCCGAGACCAACTTCTTTAATACGCCTCCTTACCACAGCGCCCATCGATTATTGGAACGCGGACATTACACGAGACATACATGCTTCTACTGAGTGTGGCGTACCTTTCCTCTGCCTATGTCATATGGCACTTCTTCACCTATGCCTGTACGTAGTTAAAGTCTCTGCTTTTTAGCTAATCACTGTGTAGAGTTTCATAGGGGATACTTATTAATAAGTGTACACATGATTCAATTCATATTGGTGTGTTCCCATTTTTCACTAATCCGCGGCATCCTCTTAATTGTCCTTAAATGCATCGAGCCTGCTCTTACATTTCCATGTTAAAAAGCTGATTTACGGGACATTTCAGTTCATTATATTTTTATCGTCGCCATCCCTCTCTGGTATTGGTCTTCATGACGATCATTAGAGTACTGTCCTAAATTGTTACAGCGTAATTCAAAATGAACGGTCCTATAAAATAGGTCACATTCATAAACTCCTACCTCCTCTTCCTCTCTATAAAAAAAATGGTACAAAGAATGATTATTCAACATACCATGCATTACATTAGCTGTCATACATATACTCATTTTTATAGAGTGAATAGACCATTCCGCTTATATCTGTTGAGATTCACTAATTTGTGTCACAGTATCAAATGTTATCTTTTTTCTGTTTTGCAGTTTGATGTATCATGTAAGTAGGTGACATATAATATGAAGAGATTATAGTAATGTTATAGTGATATTATGAATGAATCATAATATTAGAAAATATAAATATAATCAACAAATTCTCAACAAACTACTAGACTGAGAGCAGGTTCATTATCAAATTTATTGCATATATATCTAATTTCAATAAGAGAGAAATATTTTCATAACCTCGCACTCATGAGAAGTTTTGCCTATCAAATCCACAATAGTTTATACAATAAATCAATACTAATTAGTATTCAGTCCGTAACTTTAGTAATTCTTCCGAGTCATACTTAATTTTAACAGAGCTATTATCATGGCATATCTATTATCGAGCAGACGTGTGGAAAAAAACACAACCATCTGTCTCAACATACTCCGTCCCCCCGTGTAGCGGCCTGAAAAGACTAGAACGGTTTATCTTCACATCACGTTCATTCTTAGCTGTATACAAATTGCTATAAGAAAACAGTCTTCGAATATAACATCGTGCTCAAAACTTCCTAAGCCCCAACCATCCACCATCCTCGATATGTGTACGCAGAGACATGTAACAGGGAGCTGTATTAATCACTGCAAAGATAGAAAATCCATCATTGGAGTTTTTCAATTGCTAAGAACGCCGCGAGTGACCCCTAAAAGAAAGTTGGCAACGGCGTTGTGTAGTGCACTATTTGGAGGTACCGGATTTTTCTTACCAAAATGGCCGAAACCAAAATCTATTGGAACATCGAAATGCTACTAAAGGGTCTCGCCGTGACGACCTCTCTGCCGAGTAACTTCCATTGCTTCCTCTTACTATTGAATGGGCAATATCATTTAACCACTAACGCCTGTTACTGTAGGAGATACTTGCCACCATTTTTAGAGCTGACACTGAAGACGATAAGTTATGAATTTGTCTGAGTTATTAACCACAAATTTCTACGCAATTGAAGACCAGAGTGTATCTTATTCACTTCTGTCATTCTGAAGAAGTGTTCAGATAGTGTCAAGATCTCGATCTATTATTAGAAATATGGCCGTTCACTTCTATATTGGCATGTAATACAAAGATTTCTTGTTCTCATGTTATATTTATTTCTTTAGCCATGAGGTAGCTTCTGTGTATTGTACTAGATAGGGCTTCTACACAGTTCTCGTGGGGTCTATAAATCTCGGTATGAGGAACATCGGTTGATTATATTTTTATCTTCTACTGTGACAATAAACTGGAGGTCGTCTTGTATTATTTCGGGCCATGGAAAATTTAGATATAAGCACAGTTAACACTGGCAATAGTATCAAGAAATCAGATATACATTGCGAAGCAAAGAAAGAAAACAACTTGAAGTCAGGCGATCTTACATTCAACGCGTATTGGTTTATACTATTCTTTTACAGCAGATGAATTCGAGTTATTTAATTGTAAATTGCGAAATTAACTCACGCAGTGAATAAGAAAAATATGATATCATTTATCTGCACAAGTGATAGATTATATACTACCCATATGTATGCTAGAATTATTTTCACACTCTAACACTAGTAGAAATACATATATTGAGGACCAGCATAATTCATCAGAGGTGTGTTTAAAACTTCGAAGCAATATTCTACGATCCGCAATACTAATGATAACCTTATATGGTAATTACGTTTAAATTATGGTAAATACCAATGAGACTATATAAGACAATTTCTTACTATATCATCTATCTACAATAATCCACGTCAAGAACCATAAGTACAATTTCTCCTTGTCCACTACCTAGACGGCAGAATTATACAGTTTTGGTGCATTTTGTCCATACCGAGTATAACTCGAATATTTTAGTAATCTCCACCAATCCCTCTTGCGGTATCGGGAGATGACGCTCAGCGTACGCACAAGTCATACCTGGATTGACATTTTCGTGGAGTGAATAGTATGTACATGCAACTTGTCCAGAATTTTGATCCACTCGGAATTACGACAATGTTGAATATGGTCTCATCATATGTAATTCTGTGTCGAACTATATTGAATATCTCTCTCTCCACCACAACATGCGAAGAATGGGTATTGAGTGATAGACCAAGTAGGAGCTAACGCACTATGATGTAAAACCTATTAGACTCGTACTATTATTGTGGAAACAAGTAAGTACAATGAAGTAATTCATCTTTAAACCATAATGACAGCTAATATCATACCATGGTTAGACGGGTTCTAGTAACACCTCTATACACACAATTTAGTTGTGCTGATTTGTAGAAATGCCAAATTGCTAAATAGAATGTCGAATTTGTACATGTTATTTATTCTATGACGAAATAAGAAAAGATCAAATCTTAGAGTAAACTTAAAAGTGTAACGATGTATACGTAAGCTAAAAATAATAATGGGATACCGACAATCTATCAGCGCCATGTTTGGAAAGATATTTAGTACCATAAACTAAAAAGCCAGCTTAGCTAAATATGCTCAGAGAAAACATTACAAATAATAATAATTTTTTCTATGTTATGTGGTATTATATGAAAAAAAGAGGTAGATATAAACCACCAATTTCAGCCATTAACTCATTTATTTTTCAATCCAAGAATTAGGACGGTATCCAACAATTAACTTGTGTAGTCAATTACGAGTTTATAGTTTTTTCTGAAGTCTTTCTCTAGAAGCCACACAAGATGGCCTTGCTTGCTGTGGCCCCGGGATAGACT
>CAJDSM010147863.1:623-13822 GCA_903981925.1 Ostrea lurida
TGTTGGAGCGTAATGGTTATACATAGTGTGGATTTTTATATGTATCTTGTCTGTGTCTTTTAAATGGGTTTCTTGTAAGCATATGGCTACCGGGTTATGATTTTGAAAAAGTAACGGTAGTTCATTGAAATTTACCTTAAAACCTCGACAATTCCATTGAATGAATGTTGGATGATTCATGTTTTCTGATGAGTCACCGGGGATATCCTCCCTTTATGATGTTTAGGAGAAAGACTCCGGACTCGTGTTGAGGAGTGTTATGGAGTAATCTCCATTTCCTCCAAGGTTCCAAATTTGTTATGTACAGCGATGGGATTTTTTACCCCTTTGGGCACCCGATCGCTGTGCTGTTTTGGTTTGGATTTTTGTGGAGACGTGTTACGTTTCCTCTGTGGTTTGGTGGCGTCGTCTGTAGCTACAGGCTTTACAGAAGTCGAAGCTACAGCCTCAGCTATGGGTCCTGCAAAAGAAGCAGGTTTTGTAGTTTTATCTTTGTCTATCTTTGTCATTTAGCTGACAAAAAGTAGCTATGCTGTCTGTCTAGACAGAGGGCTTGTGGTAATTATACTATATCACTCTCACGACTCTCTCAAGTGTGTACGAAAAAATCCTTCCATGAGGATGATCTTTAAAAACTGTTGCATTCTAGAATGACGGGCAGATTGTTTTAACATCAATAAACAAAGTTTTTGCCTACATGGTATGTTATAGTCGTTTTTGGGCTTTACAACCTTCTCTTGTATGTACTACTTTTTCATCCAAAAACTATTGGACATTGTTTGGAGACGAAGTCAGTGTCACCTTTGCATATTCTTTTGGCAACAAGCAATTGCGCAGATTGTTGACAACTGTTTCCAATCATCAGCAATGCCCTCTTCACTCCACCCTGAAGCATGGTCGCGGGAGCCTTTACACATTTATTCGCTTTTCCTCGAATTCAGGGGAATTAACTTCATCAGGGCGTTAGGTCCCTTGTCAAATTAGGTGATTTCCTAGTTACTTTTGGTTGAATCATTCGTATACAATGGGCCATTCCCAATTCTGTAACCAGGTCAATACATATATCAGCTAGCTTTTTCTAAACCAGAGCAAGGCTTTTTGAGACTTCAATTAGAAGAGGCTCCAGATTTTAACTTTTTTTTAGATTTGGATTCACATTATTGCTGTAGACCTTATTTGTTATCACGAAAGGCGAGACTTTGTCAAAGGTTATCGTTGCACGTCTGCTGTTCTCTTCGTGTGAAACGATGGCCGTGTCACTAAAGGGGTAATCTGTTCATTCATTAAAGATGTGCCTCTTAAAGTTTGAGAGAAACAACCTTTTTGTTAGTAGCCATAGTTAAATGATATAAATTTCGATTCTGTCCCCGACCTCGGCAGCGCACACAAGGGCGAGTTTCAAGACAACGGACTCCCAGTAAGCCTGACACCGAGAATACAAGGAATTACTCAGATAAGATTACCTGATGACCCTAAGCCACCGCTTAGTATTCATATCAACATGTAAATTGTTATTTTGGTGAATCATAGTGGTCCAACTCAATTCACCGAGTTTATTCGAGTTGTTGTCAAAATTATGGAATCATGTTGAGAACATATTAAGGGCTGGATTTTAATTTGATATGGACAAAAGAATTAGACTCTATGAATTATAAATAAAAATAACCCAAAAGCAAGACAAGAATATCCATTATGATACCAAAGTTGAAAGATGTGTTTCGTGAAATGTATCCACAGCGAAAACGTTTCATTGGAGAAAAAAAAAACGCCCATTAAACAAGCCAGATTAGACTTTCCTAGAACAGAAATCTCTTTACTTCAACAATTGTGTTGAATAGGTGAAAAATTAGTCACTCGAGATCTGAATCACTCTCCAGTTTTGCCGCATGAAGTTTGAAAAATCTAATGATTTTATTAATAGTGATCTTGAATTTGTACGAAAAAATTTATAATCTAACTCTGCACCTCTTAGAGTCTACGCAGATAACTGAAAATTTCAAACATTAGTATGCTTAGACAATCATCTTATACCTATCACTACAAAGAAACTAAATGAATGATAGCATACATTATAAGACAAAAACAACCTCATGAGTGCTTTGCAATACACCTTAGAGTTCTATTAACATTGATTTAAGTTGACAAACACAACATATACCTTCAATCATACCACTAAAGTTAGTCTGAAATCTCAGGAACACCAGCCTCTACCTCAAAATTACAACTATATCCTCACATTACGATTATTAGACAAATCACTCACGACCCAGCTGCTTTAATCCCTTCAAAAATACCTATTCCTGATTATACACACATACAGACAAAAATAAATGCCTCGAACCAGAACTCATAATCTCCTATCAACATATTACACTAAAAAATACAAAAACAAAGATGTAGCAAAAAACTAAAGAATACCTGACCTCAATGATTACACTTTCAGATATACAAAGCATTAAAGATACACAAGCCTCACCAAGAACTCCGAAAATCAGAGAAACACTTAGAAAGCCTGGTAGTTTCGCTAGCCAGAACTCTAAAGAAAAAACAAAAAGAGCTAGACATATACTTCAATCAAGGATCGTAGGGGACAAGCTGTTCCGAGATTCCGATGTAAAGTGAGATCAGAATGAAGGGGACATAACAACCGCTCAAGATTCTCTCTTGCGAATCTCAAACGAGACCAATACTACTACATCCAGTATGATAACAATACCTAGAGTTAGACAAAGAGAATGGAATCAGTTACTAGTTTATAATACACTGACCGACCATCGGACAATTTCTGGTTATGACTCGATCAGCTAAATAAACTTTCACCTTGAATGTAAACTTCCATTACATTATATCTAACAAATCAACCACTGATTCTACTCTAGAATAACAAGTTGCTTACTGAACTTCGATACCCTTAGATTCAACTAAATTACTGATCACAATGTGATATGCCTCACTCGAAATATTTCCTAAACTCATTTGATGTAAATCCACCAAAGCTGATTCAACTTTAGAAATGTATATTGGGACCAGCAGAAAAATGACCTGACCTATACCTTGAATAACAATGCTTCTAAGATCAAAATGAACATTAAGAATAAAAACACAGCAACTCTACCTCCGCCACATGCACCCCTGTGATTTGGTATTCACACTGTGAATTTTTTAATTTTTTTGGAAAAGATAATAGGTTCTTTGTAGTGACAAAAGTGACCTTTACCTCGAACATACATTAATGAACTACCTATTTCAACATTACCCACAAACCTAATAGACCTACAAGCCACAAAGTCCTCTCCTACACTGACCTGTTATACTAAATAGGCAGGTTCGATACTTACGTATCACCCAAAAAAGCTCTCCCTGCTGTGACCTAGAGATAAATCTACATGACCAATATACAAACATTAGAGCCAAACGTTATTAAGAAGTGCCAGAACCAAGCGTCCGGTGCCTACCATACTCAGTTCAAAATAAACTTAGCCAGCTGGCAGAGCCAATTACACAGTCCTTCAGGTAGGTTAAAACTCCGTTACCCCCAAATACACTGATATCAAACAGTTAGAACAAATCCATTAACCTCAAATCACAGCTGATTCAACGATGTAGCAGCATAAATCCGTATGACCTCCAATACACTGATTCAAACATTAGACAAGCCTACTCAATACACTTGATTCAACATTAGAGCAAATCCTTACGCTCGAATTACCACTGATCAACATTAGATAAATCCTACCCAATACACTGATTCAACATTAGACCAGCCTTACCTCAATACCTGATCACAGTCTAGACACAGCCTTACCTCTACACTATTCAACATTAGACAAAATCCTTACCTCAATACACTGATTCACATTTTAGACACAGCCTTACCTCCATACACTGATTCAAACATTAGACACAGCCTACCTCAATACATGATCAACATTTAGAACCACATCTTTTTACCTCAAGACACTGATCTCACATTATACAATCCGACCTGAAAATACACTGATTCAACATTTTAGACACAGCTTTACCTTCAATACACTGATTCAAACATTTAGGACACTTCCTTACCTCAATACACTTAATTCAACATTAGACACAGAATTACTCAATACACTGATTCAACATCAGACAAATCGCTGACCTCAATACACTTGATTCAACAAATTAGACAATTCCTGCCTCACAACTGATTCGAACATTAGATAAATCCTTACCTCATACACTGTCAACATGAGACAATCCTTACCTCAATACCACTGTTTCAACATTAGACAAATCCTTACCTAAAATACACTGATTCAAATTTAGACACATCCTTACCTAAACACTGACTTTTCTAACAATTAGAGCACAGCCTTACCTCAATACACTGATTCAACATTAGACAAATCTGACCTCAATACAATTAAAGAAAACATTAGAAAAATCCTTACCCCAATACACTGATTCAACATTAGACAAATCCTTGACCTCATTAACACTGATTCAACATTAGATAAAATCCTTACCTCAATACACTGTTCAACATTAACAAATCCTTGACCCGTCAATCACTGATTCAACCATTAGACAAATCCTTACGCTCAATTTTGTAAACACTGATTCACACGATTAGACACAGCTTACCTCAATACCACTGATTCAACACTTAGACAAATCCTGACCCTCAACCTACAACTGATTCAAACATTAGAACAAGCCTTATCTCAAGTACACTGACTTCAACATAGACACCAGCCTTTAACTCTAATACACTTGATTCAACATTAGAAGCAATTCCTGACCTCAATACACTGATTCAACATTAGACTAATCCTTACTATAATAATACAAAACTGATTCACCACATTAGACAATCTTACACTCAATACACTGATCAAACATTAACACAGGCAAGCGCTTACCTCAATAACTACTGACTCATAACATTCCCGACAAAGTCCTGACCTTCCAATTACACTGATTAACATTAGACAACAGCCTTACCTCATAACTATTCAAAACATTTGACAAATTCCGCAACCTCAATTACTATCTGATTCAACCACATTAAGACAAATCCTTACCTCAATACACTAGATTCATACATTAGACACATCATTTACCTCAATACAGCTGATCAACATTAGACAATCCTGACCTAAATACACTGATTCAATTAGACACATCATTACCTCAATACATGATTTCAACATTGACACAGGCCTTACCTTCAATACATGATTTAAACATTCAGACAAATCCTGAACCTTTCAATACAACTGAATCAATTAGATAAATCCACCTTCAATACACTGATTCAACATTAGACAAAATCCTACCTACCAAACACTGATTAACATTAGATAAATCCTTACCTGAAATACAACTGATTCAACATTAGACAAATCGCGACTCAAACACTGATTCCAAATTAGGTACAAAATCCTTCCACCTCGATAACACGGGATTCAAACAGATTAGACAACAGCCTTAACCAAACCACTGATTTCAACATAGACACAGCCTTACCTCAATACACGGATTTCAACATTTAACACAGCTCTTACTCAATACACTGATTCAACGATCAGACAAATCCTGACATCAATAGCACTGATTAAATTAGACAAATCCATACCTCAATCACACTGATTCAACATTAGACACAAGCCTTACCTTCAATACACATGAATTTCAACATTAGACCAAATCTGACCTCAAACACTGAATAACATTAAAAGACATCATCCTTACCCTCAGCTAGTACACTTGATTTCAGACATAGACAAAATCCTGAGCTCAACTACAGATTGATTCTAAACATTTAGCACATAATCCTTACCTCAATACACTATTTCAACACCTAGACACAAGCCTTACCTCAATAATATTCAACATTAGACAAATCCTGAACTCAATACACTGATTCAAACATTAGAAGCAAATCCTTGACCTAAAGACACAATTTCTAACAATTTTATACAAAGCCTGACCTTCAATACAACTGATTCAACATAGACACAGCCTTACCTCAATACACTGATCAACATTAGACACAGCCTTACCATCAAATCACTGATTCAACATTATAGACAATCCTTTGACCTCAATACACTGATTCAGACATTATGATACCATCCTGACCTACAATACACTGATCTAACATTAGACAACAGTCGACCTCAATAACTGATTTCAACATATTAAGAAAAATCCTGACCCTCAATACACTGATTCAAACATTAAGACACAGCCTTACCTCAATACACTGATTCAACTATTAGGACAAAATTTCCTTACCTCAATACACTGATTCAACATAGACACATCCTTACCTCAATACACTGATTCAACATTAGACAAATCCTTCACCTAAATTTACTGATTCAACATTAACACATCCTACCTCCAATACACTGATCCTCCAACATTAGATAAACCATCCTTACTCAATACACTGATTCAACATTAGGGACACATCCTTACCTCAATACACTGATTCAAACATTAGAACAAATCCTGACCTCAAACCACTGATTCAGCATTATGACACAGCCTTACCTTCAAACACTGATTCAACATTAGACAAAAATCCTTACCTCGAATACCACTGATTCAACAATAGATTAAATCCTTACCTACAATACACTGATTCAACATTAGGACACAGGCCTTCCTCAATACACTGATTCAACATTAGACCAGCCTTACCTCAAATACACTGATTCAACATTAGACAAATCCTTACCTCAATACACTGACTTCAACATTAGACACACGCTACCTTCAATACACTGATTCAACATTGAGACACAGCCTTACCTCAATACACTGATCAACATTAGTCACATCCTTACCTCAATACACTATTTCAACATTTATACAAATCCTGACCTGAAATTACCTGATTCAAAATAGAACAACAGCTCTTACCTAATACATGCGTGGTACAACATTGACAAATTCCGTACCTCAGATACACTGACTTCAACATTTAGACACAGCCTTACCTCAATACACTGATTCAACATCAGACAAATCCTGACCTCAATACACTGATTCACATTAGACAAATCCTGACCTCAATACACTGATTCAACATTAGATAAATCCTTACCTCAATTACACTTTCAACATTAGACACATCCTTACCTCAATTGAACACTGAAATTCAACATAGACAAATCCTTACCTAAATACACTGATTTCAAGATTAGCACAATCATCCTTACCTCAATAGCACTGATTCAACATTAGACACAGCCGTTACTGCAATACATGTTCAACATTAGAGCAAACTCCTGACCTCAATACAATGATTTAAATTGCATTTAGAAAATATTCAAACTTACCTCAATGACACTGATTCAACATAGACATAATCCTGACCTCATTACCACTGATTCAACATATAGATATAATCGCTTACCTTCATGAGTACACTGCATTTCAAACATTATGATGCAAAATCCTGACCTCAATAACACTGATTCAACATAAACAAATCTACCTCATATAGCATTGAAAAATTCAAACCATAGACATCACCTTACCTCAAGTACAGCTGATTCAACATAGACAAATCCTGACCTCAATACCACCCCTGATCAACATTTAGCACCAGCTCTTTACCTCTCATACACTTGATTCAACTATTAGACACAGCCTTACGCAATTACACTGATTCAACATTAGATCAAAATCCTGACCTCAATATCATCTAAGATTAGCGAACAGTAGACAAATCTTACTTAAATACGACTATTCAACATTAGACACATGCTTTACCTCGAGAGTACACTCCTATGTCAAGTACTTTGGACACAGCCCTACCACCTCTTTATACACTCTGATTCAACATTAGCACAAATCCTAACCATCAATACCTGTGATTCAACATATTAGACAAATCCTTTAACCCCTCACATACATGATCAACATTAGTACAAAATCCTTACCTCCAACATCACACTTAATAATCTGCCAACCACCTTAGACAAACCTTACGCAACTCTCCAATAATACACTGACAACTTTAGACACCATCCTATACCTAACAAATACTAACTGATTCAAATCATTTTATACAATAACTGATCCTATTAGCAACTTAATTCAAACATATAGACGAACAACTGATTTAAATAACGCTCACCAATACAAGGACCTGTCAACAGTTTAGACAGCATCCTTACCTCAATACCAATCTTCGATGTCGACATTAGAACACTAGCCTAAACTCTAATAGCAATACAAGGATTCAACATCAGGAAACAAAGTTCACCAATTACCGTACAAAATAGACATTCGCATAATCGCGAGACATTTAATGTGATACCACTATCCTTATACCCATCTAATAGCTACTTGATTTTCCACAACGAATGAGACAAATTCCTTAATCACTTGACGAATATATTTTATATCTCGATTGCAAATTTAGACCGCAACCATCCTCTACCAATACACGAAATTAAAAAATCAACATTAGACACAGCTTACCTCAATACACGTGATTCAACAGTGATGAACAAAATCACAATGATCCTCATTAAAGATACAATGATTTAGATTAGCCAGTAAGAAAAATTTCGCGTAATAGCACGTCTATTTATGCAACACCCCTGAAGTTCAACATTAAGACAAATCCTGGAATCTCTTCAGTTGACACTGATTCAACATTAGATAAATCCTTACCTCAAGACACTATTCAATATTGTATTTCATCTAGACAAAATCCTGACCTCAATACGCTGATTAAGAAACATTTAGACACAGCCTGATCTTTCAATATCACTGATCAACATGTAGTCGCACCCAGCCCTTACCTCAATACACTGATATCTGAACATTAGAGCACATCCTTACCTCAATACACTTGTATTATCAGATTGGAGCTATTAGAATTAGGCAACGTTACCTCAATTAGCACTGAGTTACAACTGTATTCATAGACAATTATTTTGTGCCACTGACCTACAGTGAAATTCACGAACATGTATTCCACCAATCTGATTTCCACGAGCCCACTTTATCCGCGATATACGACTGAGTGTTCAAACATATTTAGACAAATCCTAAACCTCTAAATTACACGTGAAACTGGCAATCACCCTTGTAGACATAAAAAATCCTTACCTCAAATACATCTAAGGATTACTACGATAAGACAAATCGCATGACTCAATCACTGAATTCAAATTTTAGACATCTTCCCATTAAACCAATCAGATACCCACCCGATCAACATAAGACTACAGCCTTACCTCCAATACTCTGAGTTCACATGTAGACACAGCCTTACCCTCAATACATGATCAACATTGACACAGCCTTACCGTGCGAATACCACTGAATTTCTAAACCATTATTTGACATAATCTGATTTCTCAATTAGCACTTTGAAATTCAAACATTAGACACAGCCTTACCTCATACACTAATTAACATTAGAAACAGCGCTACCTTCAATTAACACTGAATTAAACAATAAGAACAGCTCTGTACCTCATTACATCTTTGATTCAAAGACATTAAAGTACATAGCATGCCCTACCTCAATAACAGCTGATTCAACATTAGACACAGCCTTACCTCAATACACTGCTTCGAGGCATTAGACAAAATCCTTACCGCAATACACTGATTCAACGATTAGACACAGCCATTACCTAAAACACTGATTCAACAGTTAGACAATCCTTAATCTATACACTATTCAACATTAACACACCCTTACCTCAATAACTGATTCAACATTAGATCAAATCCTGACCTCAATACACTGATTCAACATAGACACAGCCTTACCTCAATAACTGATTCAACATTAAGACCCAGCCTTCCACCCTCAATACACTAGAATTCCGAACATGTAGAAAATATCCTGAGCCTCAATACACTGATTCAAACATTAGACACAGCCTACACTCAAAATACACTGAAGCCGCGGGGGGGGCGGAAGCGGGGGGGGGGAAGCTGGGGGGGGGGGGGGGGGGGGTGGGGAGGGGTATGGGTGGGGGGGGGGGGGGGTCAACATTAGACAAATCTGACCTCAATACCTGATTTCAACATTTAGGACCAATCCTGACCTCAATACACTGAGTCACATTAGTACACAAGCGCAATACCTCTAAATACCACTGATTCAACGTTAGACACAGCCTTACCTCAATAGAGCTGACCTTCAAACATTAGGAGTACAGCATTAACTCAATTACACTGATATTTTTACATTCTAACACAGCCTTACCTCACATACACTATTCAACATAGATACAGCCTTACCCTAACACCTTTACAGCTCGACTTCATAGCATTAGACACTGCTCTTATCACTACAAATACATAGTCAATGTTCTCCACACAACGCTTACAATTCTTTAACTGATCGAAACATTTAGACGACAAGCTTACCTTCAAAATAACACATGATTCAAAGTAGAATACCGCCCCCCTGCCTCAATACACTGATTCAATATTAGACACAGCCTTACCTCAATACACCCTATCAAACATTAGACACAGCCTTACCTCAATACAACTGATTCAACATTAGACAAGCCATACCGCAATACACTGATTTCAACATGCAGACAATATCCCTCGAGCAAAATAAACACGTGATTCAACAAATTGAAGTAATTTCCTTACCTCAATACACTGATTTTCAACATTAGTACAGCCATAATAACTCTATTATATACACTGAGTTTCAGACATTTAGACAGAATTCCTGTTAACTCTCAATACTCTCGAGTTCTGGTAATTTTCAACATTAGACACAGCTCACCTCAAGACACCTGATTCATCCCGAGCATTAACACAGCTTACCTCAATACACTGTTCAACATTTAGACACAGCCTTACCTCAATACACTTGATTCAAACCACTCTCAAGCACACAGCCTTACCTCAATACACTGATTCAACATTAGAAATCTTACTCAAACACTTGATTCAACCATTCAGACACAGCCTTACCTCAATACACTGATTTCAACATAGACACAGGCGTTACCTCCATATACACTGATAAAACATTAGACACATCCGTACCTCAATACACTGATTCAAATTATACAAATCTGACCTAAATTACATCTGGTATGTAACTTAGACCACGCTCTTACTCAATACTAATAGATTCAAAATCATGTAGGTCACTATCATATACTCTCACAATACACTGATATATCGAAATCATTAGACACAGCCTTACTCAATACATTTTGAGTCAACAATCAAGATAGCCAAAAATTACTAGCTCATAATAACACAACTGATCATACATCCTGGTAGGTGACAAATCCTGATTCTCAATAACACTGATTAAAACATTGACACAAAAGCCTTAATACTCAAAACACTTGATTCAACATTAGAACAAAATCCTACTTCATAACACTGATTCAACATAGACACAGCCTTACCTCAATACACTGGACTCTCAACATTAGACACAGCGTTTACCTCAATTTACACTGATTCAACCATTAGGAACAGCCTTACCTCAATATCACTGTATTCAGGCAATGAGACACAGCCTCTCCTCAATTACACTGATCAAACATTAGACAACGCCTTTACCTCAATACACTGATTGAGACATTAGGACACGCCTTACCTCAATAACACTGATTCAAATTAGACAAATCCTGACTCAATACCACTTGAATTCAACATTAGACACAGCCTTACACGTCAGAATACACTGATTCCAAACATTAGACAAAGGATGCGCTGATCGCTCATATTTACACTGATTTCAACATTATGGACAAATGACCTGAAACCTCAATTACACTGATTGCAACATTAGACAAAATCTAAAATGACTTACCTCTTCAATACACTTTGAAATTCAACATAGACACAGCCTTCATACCTCTAATTACACTGTATTTAACATTAGATACAGCCTTACGCAAACACTGATCAACATTAGGACAGCCTTACCTCACATACACTGACAATTCAACGGTTAGACACAGCTTTTTACGACTTCAACTTAACCACTGAGTTCAACAATATTAGGTTTCCTACAAGCGTCTTACCTCTATTACACCCTCGATTGCATACATTAGTACACAGACTTACCTTCAATACGCACTGATTCAACGTTTAGACAACAATCAATGACGCTCAATACACTGATTCAACAGGTTATCGACAGCAGTTCGCTTACCTTCATACACTGATTCAACATTAGATACAGCCTTACCTCAATACACTGATTCATCATTTAGACACAGCCTTACCCTCAAATACACTGATTCAACATAGACACAGCCGTTACCTCAATAACTGGATTCAACATTAGACACACCTTACCTCAATACACTGATTCAACATCAGACAAATCCCTGACATCAATACACTGATTCAACATAGGAACAAATCCTTACCTGCAATACACTATTCAACATTAGACACAGCCTTACTGTCAAATACACTGACCCCTTCAACATTAGACAAATCCTGACTCAATACACTGATTCAAAATCATTAGACCACAGCCTCACCTCAATACACTGAGTTCAAACATTAGACACAGCCTCTACCTCACAATTCGACTGATTACAAGCATTAGACAAATCCTGACCTCAATACACTAGTTCCACTATTAGAAGTACATCCTGACCTACAAATACAGCTGATTCAACCTCTCAGCCAACAAATCCGTGAGCCTCAACTAACACCTGATTCAACATTTAGACCTAGAATAAATGAGATGCAAAATCCCTACCTGTGAAAATACTCTGTAAATACACTGATGGGCTTCGTATCTATTATAGACACAAGACTGGCTTAGTAGTCACTCTCAGACAAACAGACTGATCCCATAAATAATTTAGACCAGATTATCCTTTTACGGCCTCAATACACTGCAATGTTCAACCGAATTGAGAACACATCAACTTACACCTCAAAATTGTACCACATGAGAGTACATAACGGACCTACGACAAATCCAGTCTAAAGCTAATGATATACTGACTATAAACGATGTTAGACACATACAACGTTAACCTCAATACATCTGAATTCGAAAATTAAGGCTGGAATCTTACCTTCAATACACTGGAGATTCACATTAGACACTCTCATATACTCTAATAGCACGATTCAAAGCATTTTAGACCAACATCCTATAAGACACTCAGTCACAGCTGCTTTCAACATTTAGACAAACAAGCCTTAACTCAATACATGGCTGA